>LPNX010510334.1:71953-102471 GCA_001517045.1 Pseudotsuga menziesii
AGAATGAACATAGGCACACATTTCCTGGGTGTTTTCTTGCCCCATAAGAAATAATAAAGGTTCCCAGATACTGGAGGATTTCCCAAGAATGACATCGACTACCATGCCTCACCCTACCCAAGGCATTAACTGCCTCAACCAACTTCTGGAAGAATTGAATGATTGAGTACAGAGGACAGAAAGGGTAGTTGAGGGTTTATGGGTTCTCCCATCGACATCTGGAATCACCCTATGGCTCAGGGGTTCAAATAACTCCCCTCCCTATTCCTTGTGAAATAATGCCCCCGTATCTTTCGTTGCAGTGCATAGCTAGTTGTGGTATTTTATTAAATTTGATATTTACATGATATCTTCAAAATATAATGTGCCTGACTTAGCACTATAACCATCGACATCGATTTTGATCGCCAATACACAAAACACCAAATCAATGACATGGCATTGGCCTTAAGCTGCTTGCCGTGATTTAATAACAATATTTACATCATGTACAATTGTTAATACCATGAGGTCAAAACCGGGGTGTTACATTCCCCTCCCCCTTCATTGGCACTGTCCTTAGTGCTCTACAAAATTGAATGAAAATGGATGTGCCACTCTCATGGCATCCTCTAGCTCCCATGTAGCCTCATCAGGACCGTAGTGCTTCCATTGCACCTTTACCTGTCCAACGGCTCAGTTCCAGAGCACTGTGACCTTCTTGTCGGGGATGCGTAATGGCTCGGTTTGGAACTCTCCCTTGGGTTCCACCTAGATCACATCCCAATTAATCACATGGTTAGGATCATGTACATATTTCTTAAGAAAAGAAACATGAAAAAGGTTATGGGATCTAGTGTTAGCAGACAATGCAAGTCTATATGCAACTGGCCCTATTCTTTCAAGCACTTCAAATGGACCACAATATCTAGGTGAAGGCTTGGCACAACTCCCAAGCTTCAAGGAACTCTTCCTTGGCCTCACTCTTGCTTAAACATGATCCCCAATACTGAACTCCCTGTGCACTCTATTGTTATCTGCATAGATCTTCTATCTATCTTGGGATTCTTTCAGGTTCTGCCTAATCTTTGAAACCTCTTGTTCCATTTCCTTAAGCAATTCTGGACCAAGCATAACCCTGTTCACTGGATTATCCCAAGTCATTGGTGTCCTACACCTTCTTCCATACAAGGCTTCATATGGAATCATTCCCAATGATGCTTGTTGTCTGTTATTATATGCAAACTCTACCAAGTGTAAATAATCCTCCCACTGGGATGGTTTGTCCATTACATACATGCGAAGCATGTTTTCAAGCACCTGATTCACTCTCTTTGTTTTTCCATCAGTTTGAGGATGGTAGGCATTGCTAAAGTTCAACTTTGTACCCAAATCTACAAACATACCCTTCCAAAAATTGGAAGTAAACTTGGTATCTCTGTCACAAATTATTGCCTTAGGCAATCCATGCAATCTGAAAATTTCCTTCATGAAAATTTTTGCAATGGCATCGGCTTTATATGTAGACTTAACTGGTATAAAATGTGATTCCTTTGTTAACTTGTCCACCACAACCATGATCGAATCATGTTGTCTCATAGTCATTGGAAATCCTGTAATAAAATCCATGGAAATGAATTCCCATTTCCATTCTAGGATCAGCAAAGGTTGCAATAAACCTGCTGGGTGTTGATGTTCAACCTTCACCTGTTGACATTTCATGCACCTAGAAATATAATCAGCAATGTCATTTTTCATTCCTGGCCAAAAATACTACTTTTTGGTTGTAGCAATTGTTTTATGATATCCTAGGTGACCAGAATATGGAGTTTGATGGATTTCATCCATAACAATTCTCCTCAAGTCTTCCACATTTGGAATATAAATTATGTTCTTATAAGTAAGAAGTTCATCTTCTTCCAATTTATATTCCTCATACTTCCTTTCAAGGTTTTGCTGCTGCAACTTGTCCTTTATATGTATATATATTTCATCCTCAGTAATATGGTTAATAACCTGTTTCCTTAAATCTGGTTGACAAATACTAAGAGATGCCACATGCATTTCATGTACCTTCCTACTGAGTGCATCAACCACCTTGTTTTCTTTTCCCTTTATGTGTTTGATTTCAAAATCAAATTCACACAAAAATTCCAACCATCTAGCTTTTCTAGCATTTAAAGTTGGTTGATCAAATAAGTATTTCAGACCACAATGGTCTGTCCTTAGCTCAAATTTCCTTCCCATTAAGTAATGAATCCACATCTTGAGAGAATGTACTATGGATGCGAGTTCTAAATCATGAGTAGCATAGTTCTCCGCATATTCCTTCAACTTTCTTGACTCATAGCATACCACGTGGTTGTCTTGCATAAGAACTCCTCCAAGTCCTTGATTGCATGCATCGGTACACACTACAAAGTCTTTTTATGGGTCTACGATTTTCAAAATTGGTGCACTCGTAAGAATATTCTTCAATCGTTTGAAGATTTCCTCACATATTGGTTTCCATTCAAAATTTATTCCCTTCTTTTGCAAAGAAGTGATTGAATGTACGACCTTAGAGAATCCTTCAATGAACCTCCTGTAGTACCCTGCAAGTCCCATAAAAGATCTCACATCTGTCACATTTCTTGGAGTTGGCCAATTCATATTGGCTTCAATCTTCTCAGGGTCCACAGATATTCCTTCACCTGATATAATGTGACCCAAATAATGGATTTTATCTTTATAGAAGTCACATTTGCTCAACTTTGCATACAAATTATGCTCCCTTATCAATTTCAATGTCATTATCAGATTTTCTTCTTGCTCTTCTCCATTCTTGGAATAAATAAGAATGTCATCTAGGAAGACAAGAACAAACTTGTCCAATACTTGCTAAAAACACTATTCATGAGACACATAAATGTAGCTGGTGCAATTGTGAGACCAAATGGTATCACCACAAACTCATAGTGTCCATACCTTATTCTAAAGGTTTTCTTATGAATATCTTCCTCTTTGATTCTTACCTGATGGTAACCAAACCTCAAGTCAATCTTTGAAAATACCTTTGCTCCTCTCATTTGATAAAAAAGGTCATCAATTCGAGGTAAAGGGTATTTATTCTTCACAGTGACTTTGTTCAACTTCATGTATTCAATACATAACCTGAGTTCCCCATCTTTCTTTTTCACAAACAAAACTGGTCCTCCCCATGCGGACACACTTGGCTTGATATACTTCTTTTCCAGCAACTCTTACAACTGCATTTTTAGCTCTAGCAGTTCTGGTGTGCTCATCCTATAGGGTGTCTTGGACACTGGTGCTACTCCAGGCACAAGTTCAATTGTAAAATCAATGTCCCTCTTTGGAGGAAGTCCTGGAATCTCATCGGGAAAAACATCCCTAAATTCTTGCAATACATGATAGTCCTCCAACCTAGGAGTATCATTTTCTGTTTCCTCCAAAACATGGGCTGCATACAATCTACAACATTTCCTACATAACTTCTCCAACTGCATTGTTGAAACCTACCTAACATAAATCATCTTTGGAATGCCTCTTACAACCCTTGGGTTTCCCTCTTCATCCATGCATTCAAAAGTATTGTTGTAATAGTCAAGTGTAACTCTGTGTGCTTCTAACCAGTCCATTCCAATGAGAATATCATAGGAACCAAGTGGCAGAATATTTAGGTTTGACTAATCGACATTTCTCTACCAATTCACTAATTTTCCTCTTGGTTCCAGTGGCTAGTTGAACTAACCATGATTTGCTATGCTTTAATTTCTTAAAAACACAAATCTCAACAATTTTAGGAGCGATATAACTGTGAGTATATCCAGGGCCAATCAAAACATAAACACATTGCTTATCAATATTACCTTCAACTTCAATCACAGTTGATTGATAATCTTCCTGGCGGTCCTCTAGCGCTGCATAGATTCTAGGGATGGTCCTTTCCACTTGACCCATAGTTTTATCTCCTTGGATGTTGTGAACTTGCCTTACATTCAAATTCTCATGCAGACAGTTCCTACGCATATGGTTTCCTCCACATCCCCAACATTGGAGTGGTTCTCTTGGATCCTTTGGATATCTTGTATTGTCTCCCATCATTCTCGTTGGCTTAGTAACAGCTTGTGATGGCTGTGTTCGTTGATTTCAGAAGTGAGAGGGATTGAAACCTTTCTTCCTTTTGTCAAACTTCTCATTCTTTTTGTCTTTCCATGCCTTATGAACATCAGGTCTGCTTTTGTTCTGGTCATAGCAATACTTGGCCTTCCTTATTGCCTCTTCCAGAGTTCAAGTTTCATCAAACTCAATCCTATCTTTATATGATTGGCGTAACCCACTTAGAAAATGCTAAATTTTCACTTTATCATCTCGGATATACCTGACATACCTCAACAGTTTCAAGAATTTGTTTGCATATTATTCCATGGTCAATTGTCCCAATTTCATCTCATGGAACTCTTTAATCTTGTCATCATAGTACCTATCAGAGAGGTAGTTCTGCTTGAAATACTTCTTGAATTGCTTCCACACAATCTTTCTTTCATTGATCTTCTTCACTTTCCTATGGTGCTCCCACCATATAGATGCCCTTCCATTTAATTTGAACATGGCTACTCTTTCCTTCATATTTCCAAAGTAGTCTTGGACTTGAAAATACTTTCTCATCCCAAGAAGCATTAGAGGAAATTTGGGGTCTAAAATGGGCCTTATAAGAAAACGTGCCAAAATAAGTTTTTGTGAGTTGGAATTCAAGAACCAATAGAATTTCAATAAAATAAGTCAACCATAATGGTTGAATTGACATATTTGTCATTAAAAAAAACTACTTTTTTTGTTCGTATTTTCGACATATCTCATTGTGTTTTTACTCAAATTTCGATCGGGAGAGCTCATTGGATGCGGAATTTGATTCTGCATCCAACTAGTACCCACACTGCATACTTTTGATGGACCCCGCTACCCCAAAAACAAGAAATACCTGAAAAAACGTGATGATGATGTCATCATCATGTTTTTCATGTATTTCTTGTTTTTGGGGTAGCGGGGTCCATAAAAAGTATGCAGTGTGGGTACTCGTTGGATGCGGAATCAAATTACGCATCCAACGAGCTCTCCCGATCGAAATTTGAGTAAAAACACAGGGAGATATGTCGAAAATACGAACACAAAAAGTAGTTTTTTTCTTTCTTCCTCCAAAATTAATCAATATTATTTTATTATTTTAACTATTATTTTATTATTTTCCTTAGGAGGCCCATTTTAGACCCCAAAATTCCTCTAATGCCAAGCTTTAGCTTCTTGACTAGATTTTACCTCGCCATCAAACGTAGGAGGCTTTGCCTTCTTAAATTCCCCATGTGAATTGTTCTTGTAACGCCTCTTTCTCTTAATCCTGTGAGATGAAGAGATTGAACCCCCAATGGATTCTTCAAAGTCAGAGGATCCACTATAAGACCTTTTTCTAGAGATGATGGACCTCTTGTGGGGATTTCCCTTCTGGATTTGTTGTTCGATGCCCAGAGTTCATCTGCCTTTAGATGTCTGTCAAACTCTGTAGCATGGCTACATTCAACTGATTTTTCTCTTCCTAAGCTTTAATTATCATCCTCACATTGTCTTCTTTACAACTTTTCAATTTCACCCTTAGGCTTCTCATGGTGGTTTCAATATCCAAGGGTGTCTCTTGATATATTCTTCCATTTGATTTTGTCTCAACATTCTCAACCCGTATATTCTCCCCCATGGCATCTGCCTTGAGCTCATAGGGATCATGTGCGTCATTTCTGGTGTTGATCCTCATGTCCCAACCAAGACCAACTTTTCCAAGCTGCACTAGGTGGAATGCTTCCTTTTTATGTAACTATGATTCTGCAATATGTGTTCATAAACACAATTGTTAGCTGCGTAATAATCTCAGAAATTTATACATTTCCTGTCGACTAGTTCGCTGCAATTTCTTTCTGCAAACTATTTATTCCAAAACAAATTTTATGGTTAGCACAAGTTTTCCATAATGCGACAGAACTAGATGTTCCCAAAAAGGTGACAGGGTTGAAACCCATAGTTATCATGCCACTTTGTCACGTCCCCTCCCTCTTTCACCTTCGGGGAGGAGCACGACTACTACACTGCTTTGATACCACTTTGTCACGTAACCTCCCCCTTTCGCCTTCGGGGATGAGTGCAACTACTACACTGCTTTGATATTACCATGTTGTCACGTACCCATACTCCTGACTAATATGGTTATATAAAAATTTATTTATTTCTTCTTCTTTAAGCACAGTCATGGGTCACGTACATCCTAAATCATTCATTATGAAGCTCAGATGCTTCTGTAATAGTCGTTCCACCCTTAACATATTCCTTCCGCATCTAGAAAAGACCTTTCCTCCCTTCACAAGACCTTTCTGACTTCCCCCTTTTTCCTTTCACCTTCCGCATTCCTCAATGCGGCTTGTGGCAAGAGAAACTCAGTAAGTCTCCCACTGTTCATCTTACCTTCCCTCTTTCCACCTTTTGCTTTCCGCAGGAGGAACTCAAATTATGACGTAGTCATTGGTTCACTTTTCGTTTTCCTCTTTTCGCTATCTACCTTCCGCAGGCGGATTCCGAGGTGCGGGAATCCCAAAATACTTACCTTTATCCTTCGGCTTCCCACTTTCTGCCTCCTGACTTCCGCAGGCAAATTCTGGGGTGTAGAAAACCAACACTTCTCCTTATTTCTTTTTCTGTTTCCGATTTCTGCTTCCCACCTTCCGCCTTTCGCAAGAGGGTTCCGAGTTGCGGAAATCCACTTTTTACCTTTGAATTTTCATTTTTTTTTCGCTTTTGCCTTCCGCAGGAAGATTCCAGGGTGCAAAAATGCTTAGGTCAAAAGGATTATGACTCTGTAACCAGGATTCTGGCCTCCATGAACTTAAGTAAAATGTATTGGAAATAAAAGGCACATGGAGATGTAAAATGCAGGAAAATGCAATTGAATCAAATCTCTACTTGAATCTCTTAGCAAGCGTCCAACACATTCAATATGTTCATAAAAAAATACATTACAGAATTAAAAAAAACCACAGAATACTTATCTTGAAGATGAAGTTGTCCCGCAACTAGCTATGTCATTGCAACGTTCCACCCAACCATAGGCCAATTGTGTTCATCAATCTCTCAACACAACTGCCACCCCTGATCTAGGAATGACTTCCACGAGGACCTAGGGAACAATAGTCTCACACATGGCCATGACACATCAAACACAAACAAGCCAGCCTATAGTTGGGTTTATCAGGTTGTCCATCCAAGCCAACACACCGTTGGGTTTATCAGGCTGCAGGTAGTGACTCACACATAGCCAATATTCACATTAATCTCTAGCCAAGCCAAATAGCATTTGGGTTTATCAGGTTGTTTAGCCAAGCCAACACACCATTGGGTTTATCAGACTACTCAGGCAATGATTCAGACATGGCCAAAATTCACAACAAGACATAGCCAAGCCAATACACCATTGGGTTTATCAGGCTACATAGGCAGTGGAAAGGTAGAATGGCTAAGCTAGTGGCTCATTCATAGAGCTAGGGACACCTCCACAAGATCTATCTGGCTTGGCATCCACAATACCTACACACCCAACACAAGGAAGTATCCCCTTCTCTAATACATAGTCCCTCGGTCCATACCTTCCCTTCCATTGCTCTTCAGGGTGTGCATAGAAGATTCTCCAGCCACTCTTATCTTTTTGTGAGGTTCCTCTCCTCACTAGGTTTATCAAGCCAATTCAACGTCTCTTACACTCCTAAGTCTTGCATATAGTTCATACCCAAACCAGGGTACACATAACAACAAACCACAAGGTAACAAAGCAAAAAAGGGTTCCACTCTGCAATGCAGAATAACACTATAACACAAAAAAAACAGGGTTCCTAGCCAAGGATAGATGAAGAGATACATTGCAGAACGACAATGAACAATAACTACTCTCCCCTCCCCCTCGCAACTGAGGGATAAGGAAAGAATGAATGCGGGCACACATTTCCTGGGTGATTACTTGCCCCATAAGCAAGAATATGGGTTCCCAGATACTGTAGGATTTCCCAGGCATGACATCGACTTCCATGCCTCAACCCACCCAAGGCAGTAACTGCCTCAACCAACTTTTGGAAGAATTGAATGATTGATTGCAGAGGACAAAAAGGGTAGTTGAGGGTTTATGGGTTCTTCCATTGACATCTGGCCTCACCCTATGGCTCAAGGGTTTGAATAACTCCCCTCCCTATTCCTTTTGAAATCATGCCCCCATCTCTTTCCTTGCAGTGCATATCTAGTTGTGGTATTTTATTAAATTGCATACTTACATGATATCTTCAAAATACAATGTGCCTGACTTAGCACTATAACCATCGGCATCGATTTTGATCATTGATACACAAAACACCAAATAAATGATAGGGCCTTGGCCTTGAGCTCCTCGCCATGATTTAATAACAATATTTACATCATGTACAATTCTTAATACCATGGGGTCAAAACCGGGGTGTTACAATTCCCCATGATCACAATGAAAATATCTTATACAAGTGTGTTCAACTATGAATATGGATTCTCTCTCAATTGTGAATATAGATACTTCCTCAATTGTGAATATAGATTCATTAAGCTTGATCAATTGTGACAGTAAATTCTATCTGACTTGTGAATATAGAAAATTCTTCATTTGTGAATATAGGTTCTTCAAGCTTGCGCAATTGGGAATATAGATACTTGTGACAATTGTGAATATAGATTTCTCAAGCTTGCTCAATTGTGAAAGTAAATTCTACCTCACTTGTGAATATAAAATATTCTTCATTTGTGATTATAGATTCTTCAAGCTTGCTCAATAGTTAACCTAGATTCTTTTTCTATATGTTCATATAGATTTCTGAAGCTTTCTCAATTCTGAATATATAGATACTTCCTCAATTGTGAATATAAATTCTTCAACCTTGGTTTTTACCACAAACATAGTTTCTTCCTCAAACCTGAATATAGATTATTCAATCTTGCTCAATATAAATTCTTCGACATTTCTTTTGATTGTGGATATCAATTCTTCATCAAACCTAAATATAGAATCTTCAAGCATGCTCAATTCTTAACGTAGATTCCTCTTCAATTGTGAACATAGCTTATTCAAGTTTGTTTGATTGTGAATGTAGAATCCAATTCAATTATGAACATAGAGTCTTCAAGCATGCATAGATTGTTGTTAAAAATCTTCATTTACATGGGTATGTTTGCATTGTTTTCTGGGAGACAATATGTAGAGTATTTGGGGATAAAATAGGTAGATTATTTGTAAAATTATGCAGATCCAAAATGCTAGAGCTTTATGGTTTTACAAAATGATTTAGCATTTATTAAATCCATAACACTCATGTGTTCCTTATCACAAAATGCTCTAGCATTTCTTAAGCTCATAACGCTTCTGCATTCCTTATTTAATAAAAAAATTCTCTTACATTTAATATGTTTGGTGCACGACTAGGTAAAGCCTAGTAAAAGAAAATGCTAGAGAGTTATATTCATAATAAACACTCTAGCATTATGTATATCTACACACAAAACATTTCCTTGAAACCTTATTTAATATTTCCTTTATTTCCCTACCCCTCCTTATCTTCAGGGGGTTTGGCCTTCGTGTTGTATGGGTTAGGAGGTTAACTAAGGATTTGGGTATAGGGGTTAATGGCTTAGATTTAAAGGGATACTAAAATGGGTTTAGGTGTTTAGCGGTTCTAGGGTTAGAAGGATAAGGATCTAAGAGTTTATGGCGTTTACTATCTAACGAATTAGGGAATAGGGATTAAGGGATTAAGTATTAGGGTTAATTAAGGGGTTAGATTATTTAGGGTTTATTATCTTTAGGGGTTCGAGCTTAAGGGGATATGAGTTAACGTTTTAGGAGTTATGGGTTAAGGGATAATAAGTAATTAACTAGAGTTAAGAGGATAAGGTTTAAGGAGTTAGGGGCTTTAACTATTAAGGGATATAGGGATCGAGTGTTAGGGTATTAATATTTCAAAGATTAAGGTTTAAGTTTTAATGGCTTATGGGTTAAGTGGTATAGGGGTGAGGGGATAAAATCGAGGTCAGTGATCAGTGGTTGAAGCATTAGAGGTAAAAAGTAAAGGGGTCAAGGGATTAGGGGTCAAGGGGCTTATGGGTTAAGGGATTTAGGGCTCTACGTTTAGGGGGTTAGACAATAAGGGATTAAGTGTTTGTGGATAAACTAGGGCTTAGGTGTTGGGTCTTAAGTGCTTAGAGATAAACATGTTTAGAGGTTAGGGGTTTTAGGGGTTAAGGGATTGAGGGCACCAATGTTCAGGGGTTAGGGTTCAAGAGGCTAAGCGTTAAGGGTGAAGGGTTTAAGTGCTAAGGGCTTAAGGTCTTAGTGGTTAAGGACAAAAGAGTTAGGGGATTGGTGGTTATTTCAGAGGTGAGGCCTTTACGGGTTAGAATATTTATAGGCTAAGGGATTTAGGGCTCTAGGGTTAGGATGTTAGGGTTGAGTTGGTTAAGGGTTAAGTGCCAAGGGGTTAAAGTATTAAAGGCTTGGGGGTTAAGGGATTAATGGATTCTATAAGATGTAGGATTAGGGGTTTCTAGGGATTTATGGGTTTTGGGCTTTAGGGATTATGGGTTAGGGGTTAAGAGTTTACAGGTAATGCCATAAAGTGGTTATTATGATTAAATATTTATGGGTTAGGGAGTTAAGCAGATAGGGGGTTAGGGGGTTTTATGGGTTATGGGATTTAGGGGTTAAGGAATTTAGGGATCAATGGTTAGGGGGATAGGGGTTAAGACCCAAGCTATTAAAGGTTTAATTGTTTCTAGGGATTAAGAGCTTAGGGATTTTGGTATAAGTATTATGGGTTAGGTTGTTTATGGGTTAGGAGTGGACTAGGTATTAGGGGTTAGAGGTTGTTGGATTAAACATAAAATGGTTAAGGGTTTTAGGGATTAAGGCTCTAGTGGTCAAAGGATTTAGTGTTGTGGGGCTAGGGTGTTAGGGTTTATGAGGTTAGGAATTAATGGTGAAGGGGTTAAAGATTTAAAGTCTTATAAGGGGTAAAATAGAGCTTAGAGGTTAATGCCCAAGCGAGAATGCCAAATCCAAGTGAAGAGTGGTCAATCCCAAGGGATAGAGCTCAAACCAACATGAGCTCTCATGCAAACAAATACCACATAGGCTAATGCACATCGTACAAGCAAATGTAGGGTGGAATTGCACCTCACATAGGCTAATGTACATCGTACAAGCAAATGTAGGGTGCAATTGCACAAGGGAGGTTGCACATGCAAACGTAGTGTAGAGGTAAGAAATTATTTTACCTCTATAGGGTAAACTAGATCTTAGAGGCTAATGGTTAAAGGAATAGAGGTAAACAATTAAAGGATTTAAGGATTTTAGGGGCTAGGGGCTTTAGGGGTGAAGGGATTTAGGGCTCTAGGGTTAGGGGTTAGGTTATAAGAGATTAGGAATTGAGGGATTAGGTGTTATAGTGTTAAGGTATTATGAGGGATTAAAGGATTAGGGATTTAGGGGTTAAGGACTAGGAGGATATGCCCCACCCCACCCCCTGTCGTATCCCCTCTCTTTCTCTCACCCCCCTTATCTCCATTTAGCATTGAACACATAATATATGTGCTTTATAATGCTAGATAATTTTGTATCCCATAAAAGATCAGGCGTTATGTAGTTCGTAATGCTTGTGTGTTATGTAGTCCATAATGCTAGAGCGTTATATACTTCATAACACGTGAGCGTTTTGGAGCTATAAAATGCTAGAGAGTTTCTATCAACACTAGGCGTGGGGGTAAAAAATTGAATGTAAACATAACACACAGGAATTCCATAGTGCCTAAAACCCTCCTTCTCACATTGTGCCCACATGTCATCTGCGGTCCTATGTGGTTGGTTCAAAGTTACCAACCCTATGCTATGGAATATGGTAAACCATAGCTAATTGGACATTTCCTCCATTTCCACAATACACCTATCTTCCACCACTCTTTACAACATTATAGACACAATTGTATTTGAATAAATTTTATACATAGCTAGCATTTTTTTATGGAGATTCCAAATATGCAATTTGTTTAAAATAATATTTGTTTTTTCTAATTTTCTTATGTCATCACTCCTTAAGTCAAAAAACATGTTGTTGGTGTTTCTTCCATAACTTTTTTCATATCACAAGCATTTACAAAAAAAAATTGTATGCTGCACTAGTAGACACCGACCTCTACATGTAATAAAAATTCCATGTGGAAATCATTACATTAAGACCTTCAAATGCTGCACCTACATTTGACATATTGTTCTCGAGGTTTGATCACATAGATAATTAAAAACTAAAATTAAAAAATTATTTTTGGAAAAATAGTGCTACACTAGTGTTACTTGTTCTCTGCATGTATAACAATTTTTGTAGCCAAAAACCATCATTTAGGAACTATAACGCTGCACCCACAAAACATATACTTTATCATTTACCAAAAAAATAAAAAGTAATTGTTAGAAAAAAATAAACTTGACATAGTTATGTAAATTTTCAATACATAAAATTTATATATTCCGAAACGTTATTCAATTTCCTATATTTCATCTTTTTTCCTCAATACAATATATCTTGCGTAAATATCTCAAAAAATCCAAGTAAGTTGAGGGATGTTTTATTTTTCGGTGTTCTATTCTATCTAATGCGCCAAAAATAACTCTCATTAACTTGCACTCACCCAGTAATTTAACCCCTTCATTTATAATATTAAATATTGTTGCTACGTGGTTTTATAATTTTCACATTGGCTGGGTTCATAGTTTTGAGTTGATTGAGAAGGGGCTGGAGCCGTTGGCTCACATACCCATTGATGGATTATTAAATCCACTTCATTATATCACAACGAGTCACAAAAACTTGATATGTATTTCCATCAAGGCTGCCATGTGTTGGCCTTTTCGACGACGTAAAATCTCATTGTATAAATATATTTGTTTAATGAAATGTTTTGATGTTCTTCGGCCATTTGTCTGTTTGTGCTCCGCTATGCCCTACAGTGACCAAGTGTTAAAGTAGTGAATTGGCAAGTAGTGGCGACCATGCGTGGAAGTATTGAATTTGGTAGGAAGGCCATAGTGGCCAATGGCCATCTCTAATCTTAATTTTCATGTTATGCTTTTGCATATTTCCATGTTTTTGTCTTCTCTTAATTTTCTTAGTGTGCTTTTGCATATTTCCATGTATTTGTCTTCTCGTATATTTTGGTTTTAATTTCTATGTTATGCTTTTACATATTTCTATGTCTTTGTGTTTTATGGCTTTTCTTAATTTTCCGTGCTTGATTTCCATGTTTTTTTTTTCCATGTCTTTGTCTTCTCTTAGTTTTTGGTTTGGCTTTAATTTCCATGTTATACTTTTGCATATTTAAATGTTTGTGTCTTCTCTGTTTTTTCTTAATTTCCATGTTTTTTTTATACATATTGTCATGTTTTTGTCTTTTCTTTTTGCATATTTTCACATCTATGTCTTTTTAAAATTTTCATATTGTGCTTTTGCATATTTCCATGTCTTTATGTTTTGTATAAATTTCCATATTATGCTTTTGCATATTTCTATATCTTTGTCTTCTATATCTTCTCTTAATTTTCATGTTCTGCTTTTACATATTTTGTCTATTTGTCTTCTCTTCATTTCCATGTTGTGCTTTTGCATATTTCCATGTCTGTGTATTGTTCTTTTGCATATTTCCAAGTCTGTCAATCTTAATTTCCATTTCCATTTCCATGTTGTGCTTTTTTACATATTTCAATGTTCCATGTATTGTGCCTTTGTATATTTTTATGTCTTTCTTTTATGTTTCTTTTAATTTCTATCTTCATCTTGTACTTATGCATATTTCCATGTCTTTGTCTTTTCTTAGTTTGTATATTTCTATGTTTTTGTATTCTTTTGGGTTTTGGTTGCTTGGAAAAAGTAGTTAATTTGCATATTTTTTTGGTTGCTTCGAAAAAGTAGTTAATTTGCATATTTTTTGGTTGCTTGGAAAACGTAGTTAATTTACATCTTTCCATGTCAGTATTGTATTAGTTTTTATTAGTTTCTAGTTGCTTTGCAAAAGTCGTTAATGTGGTATTTTCTTAGTTTTTGGTTGCTTGACCAAAGTTGTCTTTGTCTTTGTCTCACTATTTTGGTTACTTGTCAAAAGTCATTCAATGTGGTTTTTTCTTAGTTTTTGGTTGCTTGGTAACACCTTGATAAAAGTAGTTGATTTGGCAGGAAGGTCGTATATTTGTCTTCTCTTTGTTTCCTATTGCTGAGCAGAGGTAATTTAGCAATGTGGTCTTTTCTTAGTTTAAAGTAGTCGTAAATGTGGTATTTTCTTAGTTTCTGGTTGCTTGGCAAAAGTAGTTGTTGGTTGCTTAGCAAAGGTAGTTAATTTAACAATGTGGTCTTTTCTTAGTTTAAAGTAGTCTTTAATGTGGTCTTTCTTAGTTTCTGGTTGCTTGGAAATATTAGTTGTCTTTGTCTTTGTCTTAGTTTCATGTTGTTTGGCAAAAGTCGTTAATGTGGGCTTTTCTTAGTTTATGTTGCTTGGCAAAATTAGTTAATTTGCAAGGAAGGTCATATATTTGTCTTCTCTTAGTTTTTGGTTGCTTGGCAAAGGTAGTTGATTTAGCAATGGCAGGGAGGTCCTATCTTTGTCTTCTCTTAGTTTTTGGTTGCTTGGCAAAGTAAGTTAATTTAGCATGGCAAAACAAGTTAATTTAGCAAGGTCATAGTGGCCATGTGTGAAAATAGTGAATTTGGAAAAGTAAGTTAATTTAGCAGGAAGGTCATAGTGGTCCAACATACGCCCATAGGGAGGGGAGAGACCAACAACTACTGCCCCATAGGAGAGGAGGCATTGACTTGATTGGATTCTGTCAACTGATGAGTACTCTGGGGAGGCGAGTTCCAACAAAAACATGTGTGAAAATAGTGAATTTGGTATGAAGTGATCATGTGTGAAAATAGTGAGTTTGGCATGAAGTGCCCATGTGTGAAAATAGTGATTGGCAAATGTAGTTAACTTAGCAAAGGTAGTTAAGAAAGGAAGGTCATAGGTTGCTTGACATATGCAGTTAATTTAACAAAGATAGTTAATTTAGAAGTTCGTTCATAGTGGCCATGTGTGAAAATAGTGAATTCTGTAGAAGGAATGTAAAAGGTTGCTTAGCAAAGATAGTTAATTCTAGTTTTAGCTTCCTGTGTGAATTCATTGTGGCCATGTGTAAAAGTAGTGAATTTGGTTTTAGTTTCCTGTGTGAATTCATAGTTTCCTATGTGAAATAATTTCCTGTGTGAATTCATTGTGGCCATGTGTAAAAGTAGTGAATTTGGTTTTAGTTTCCTGTGTGAATTCATAGTTTCCTATGTGAAATCATTTCCTGTGTGAATTCGTTGTGGCCATGTGTAAAAGTAGTGAATTTGGTTGTGAAATCATTTCCTTTGTGAATTCATTGTGACCATGTGTAAAAGTAGTGAGTTTGGTTTTAGTTTCCTATGTGACTTCATAGTGGCCATGTGTAAAAGTAGTGAATTTGGCATGAAGGCTAGTTTTAGTTTCCCATGCAAAAGTAATGAACTCGTAATGGTAAAAGTAGTGAATTTGGTTTTAGTTTCTTGTGTGAATTCATATTGGCCATGTTTAAAAGTAGTGAATTTGGTTTTAGTTTTATGTGTGAATTCATAATGGCCATGTGTAAAAGTAGTGAATTTGGTTTCTTAAAAGTAATGAATTTGGTTTTAGTTTCCTAAAAGTAGTGAATTTGGTTTTAGTTTTATGTGTGAATTTATAATGGCCATGTGTAAAAGTAATGAATTTGGTTTTAGTTTCGTAGTGAACACATAGTGGTAAAAGTAGTGTTTTCCTATGTGAATTCATAATCGCCACGTGTAAAAGTAATGAATTTGGTTTTACATTCATGTGTAAAAGTAATGAATAAAAGTAATGAATTTGGTTTTACATTCACGTGTAAAAGTAATGAATTTGGTTTTAGTTTCCTGTAAATTCATGTGTAAAAGTAGTGAATTTGGTTTTAGTTTATTGTGTGAATTCATAGTGGCCATGTGTAAAAGTAGTGAGTTTTAGTTTCCTATGTGAAAGTAGCGAATTCATAGTGGCAATGTGTAAAAGTACTGCAGTGTTTGCGAAAGTAGTGAAGAAAGGCTAGTTTCCTGTGTGAAAGTAGTGTTGGAAGGCTAGTTTCCTACAGTAGTGAATTCATAGTGGCAATGTGTAAAAAGAGAAAGTAGTGAATTCATTGTGGCAATGTGTAAAAGTACTGCAGTTTCCTGTGTGAAAGTAGTGAATTAATAGTGGCAATGTGTAAAAGGACTGAAGGCTAGTTTTAGTTTCCTGTGTGAAAGTAATGAATTCATAATGGCAATGTGAAAGAAGTGAATTCAAAGTGGCAATGTGTAAAAATGAAGGCTGGTTTTAGTTTCCTGTGTGAAAGTAGTGAATTCATAGTGGCAATGTGTAAAAGGACTGAACGCTAGTTTTAGTTTCCTGTGTGAAAGTGGTGAATTCATCAATGTGTAAAATTTCTCTATGTGGTTTAAACCTGCCCCCTAATAGCATGGACAGAACTTCTCCATGTGCGTACAAAGGCGACAAACCATCTCCAAGGCAGCTATAGTGTATTCTACGGCTCTAACAGCAGTTCCAATAGGAGGCACCCAATAACAGCATAGTTTTGTGTAAATGGACCCACTCGCAATAGACAAGAGAATGTCGGGAAAAGAGAAAAACAAGTCTAACTCCTACGAAAGTAAAGTAACAGCATTGAGTCAAGAACCCATTTGATATATTCAAAGTTGATCCCAATTCTCGTTGAAGAAGAAATCTTCGGATAAAGGCAAGCCTCCTCCAACCCAACGAATTATACGTAGAATACCGACCAATATAGAAAAGCCTGTAAAATACACAAAAGTAGTGAATTCATAGTGGCAATGTGTAAAAGTACTGAAGGCTGAAGGCTAGTTTTAGTTTCCTTCCTGTGAATTCATGGTGGCCATCAGCGTTCAAAATTGAACCCTTCACAATCCTTCCATCACAATCCTTCCAAAGGGTTCTAGTCCTTCAAAGTTAAAATTGTCTTTCAAAAAAAATTAAGATTTGAATTTTACCCTTCCAATAAAGAAGGGCATAATTTATATCAACATTTCAAAAGAAGTGCAACTTTTGAAATTATCCATCCATATAAATTTCTCTTCTCATTACATCCTCTTTTCTTTAAATTCTCATCTCATAGTCATAATTAAGGATTATTATGCCTACACATCCTCACCTTATAATACGAATTGGGTCAAGGCCCAAAGACAACCATAAAATATTAAATGTGTCAAGACACAAAGAGTAAGATACAACTATAAGTCTTATATTAAATTTATCTTATAAGTCTTTAATTAATAGTATAAACTGAGATTTGACACGTTGGATGGCTTTGATCTTCTTATCATGAGTCCTTACCAATGTGATTGCAAGGCATTCTTTGAAGGTGAAGTCAATAATTTTAGGTCTTCTTCCTCATTATGATGCCTTTTGGTAAGACAATAAAGAGGACCTAATGACCTGTATCAACATGGAAAATGTTTTAGGAATGGAGGTTATACACATTAATTGTTTTCATTAAATAATTTAAATTCTTACCGATGACTATCGATTCAATGAACCGTGGACTGGTACAAAACACAACACATTTTAGAGCCCCAAGCACTTAATTACACACACCTATAACTTTCTCAAATCTAGCCATTAATAAACTTATTTTGGTATTCTAGTTCAATTTAAAAGGAGTGTTGAGACTTAGAAATACAGTTAGTTGCAAGGATTCAGTTGACTTAGGCCCCTCCATCACATACATGTATGCTTTCACAAGAAGCGCTGAAAAACAATATTTGTTTTTTGCATTTTTTTTGGTGAAAAGGTTTGGCTAATTTATACCTGTCAAATAAAGGACAATTATTTATATTTCCCTTCATCTCTGAAGGGCTGAGAAAATAAATGCCCTTCTAATTGAAATTAAGACCCACCCTTCAAATTTGATCACTGGTGGCCTATGTGTAAAAGTAGTGAATTTAGCAGGAAGGCTAGTTTTAGTTTCCTGTTTGTAAGCATTTGCTTTAGTTTCCTGTGTGTAAGCATTTGTTGCTTTTCGCCTGCGTTAGTTGCTTTTGCTTGTATTTCATCTTGTTTTTGCAATAGTAGTGAATTTAGCAGGAAGGCTAGTTTTAGTTTCCGGTGTGTAAGCATTTGTTGCTTTTCACCTGAGTTTGTTGCTTTTGCTTGTATTTCATCTTGTTAGTGTCCGGTGTGTAAGCATTTGTTGCTTTTCACCTGAGTTTGTTGCTTTTGCTTGTATTTCATCTTGTTGCTTTTGCTTGAATTTCATCTTGTATTTTAATGTATTTCACATGTGTGTGAAAACATTTGTTGCTTTTCACCTAAGTTTGTTGCTTTTGAATGTATTTCTTCTTGTTTTCGCATGTATTTCACGTGTGTGAAATCATTTGTTGCTTTTGAATGTATTTCATCTGTGTTTGTTCCTTTTGAATGTATTTCTTCTTGTTTTCGCATGTATTTCAGACCTGTGTGAAAGCATTTATTGCTTTTGAATGTATTTCATCTGTGTTTGTTCCTTTTGAATGTATTTCTTGTTTTCGCATGTATTTCAGACCTGTGTTTTTTGTTGCTTTTGAATGTATTTCATCTGTGTTTGTTCCTTTTGAGTGTATTTCTTCTTGTTTTCGCATGTATTTCAGACCTGTGTGAAAGCATTTGTTGCTTTTCACCTGGGTTTGTTGCTTTTGAATGTATTTCATCTGTGTGTGAAAGCAGTGAATTTGGCAATATATATGTATGCTAGAGGAGAAAATTTTGTTTTTTGCTGATGCTCTGCATGATGTAGAGGTTGCAGAATATGGAGGTTTCTTGAAACTGCTACTGGACTGAAAAATTAGCTGCTTTTCCGCAGCATTTTTAATATAAAAATACGGCCCCGTTCAGGCTTTTTTAATATAGAAATGCTACCCATACGGTTTTTGTTTTTGTTTTGTATTGTAATGTAAGTACCGTCTGTGCTGCCTTTGACTCGACAAGCATCCCCATTATGGAAATGAGTTTACATTATTTGGTAGTTTGCTATCATAGCATAAACACAGAAAATATGGTTGGGGGAGGAAAATGACTACACATCCATATTAAAGAGAGTTGCAATGCCCCGCTACCAAATTACACATGCGAAGCAAAAAGATAATTTTGCAGAGACACCAAAAGAATGTACCACAAGAACAGAGGATTTTGGTAAAAACAGAATCAGTGTTCTTATTCATAAATCGTGGCCCAATACTGATGCATGTTACATACAATGGAGACGCTACTATGAACTGTAGAGAAGCAACTACTAGATAATGATATCGTTATGTTATTTGTCTACGCCTACACACACAAAAACAAAGAACAATACTGCAATTTCTTCTTTCCTGCCTTCCTCCACCTATGTAGCGGTACCTCCATCTCCACCTGGCGTAGGACGATTGTGATCAGAGAAAGCATTGTGTTGAGTAGCATGCCTCGCCTTCTCCTTCTCACTCACCTCAGAGCCCTGTGACTGGTCGTATACTTGCCGAGTCTCTACGTCTGGACACAGTAGATCAGTACAATTCAGATTTCAATTCAAGAACAGGAAAGAAAACAAGAATTAAAGAAAACAGGTGGCAAGAACATAGAAAATAAAATGGATTGTCGATATTCCTTACGGGCGTCGGCAGTGGCCTCTGCTCCCTCGGAAAGGGTTTGGCTATACTTGACATGCTCTTCGTACCTTTCCCCGAAACCCTCATCCGACGACCGAGTGGAATACCCGTCCCCAAAAGAATCCGCCATGTCGTTCCTGAAGCAACGTGGACAATATAAATCCATAGAGATTCCAGCTAAGTCGAAAGGAAGTGTCGGCCGGAATACCCACAACCCTGAACAGAAACCAATTCAAGCAAAACAAATACATACCTGTCACTGTGGCGCGTTTTCGCCCCAGCCTCAGCGTTCGGTTTCTTGTGGGCGTCCATGGCCAATTCCGAGTCGGAAGACTCCTCCTGCCTTGCGTGGATTGAGCGACTGAAGCTGTAGGGAGCAGCAGGGGGCGTATGAGTACTGGTCAGTGCGACTCGCTCTGGTAAGCGCGAGAAGGGGATTGAAGCGTTAATAAGCGACTTCCCGGCAAAAGCTCGCAGCGCAAATGATTGCATGACTAACTGAGAAGATCAATGCGTTTGGCATATATGAATTCACACACAGTAGAATCTGATCGGAGGAGAACAAGGGCCGGGTATAAATCGTTCTGCTTGAGCTGTTCTCACACGCCATCGAATCACGGTTTGAGAGACAATGAGCATCTGTGGCGAGTCACAGATGGTACGTGTCATGTTTATATATGGTACGTGTCGATGTGTTAATATTTTAGTATGTTAAAAGCTTGGCAAAAGCAAATTCTAACACAACAACGAATATTACTTACTTATAGTTGAGACAAGAGCCACGAGGTGGCAATGTCCCGACTAAAGTTATAAAGTTTTAGGAACAAAAATCTAGAAACAAAAGCATCCATGCGATTCGTTTCTTGAAGAATCAAAAGTTTTAATCTCATCTACTTGAATTTTTATAATCTCTTCTTTTAAAGTGTTATAAAATCTTATTTTCTTATGTCTTTCTTACTTCAATAAGTCATGAAAAAATGAAAATATCATGAATAGTTTTGAAAAAATAATCTTGCATTGGTAAAAGATGTATTGTGCATATGTTAAAAAAAATTTATTTCTATCTATCATGTTATAACCCAGGATATAGATAGAAAAAGAGGAATCAACACTCTATCTTATATGCTAATTTATTTAAATATAAACAACATCCGAATAATAAATAATTTGATTTAGCCTATTTGGTAGATTATATTGTGCAATTACTGTCAACAAATTTTTATGCAAAACAATGCCAAACTTATTAAGATGCAGTATAATAATGTGATAGAGATAAAAGTAGCCATCTTTATTCATCATACAATGTGCTTAAAGGGTTATATATATATAAACCTATGCTTTAAGGTAGGTAACCCTCATATACAATTTGTTATAATTTATAATAAAGACATTTAGGATATAATTTGTTATAAATTATAGTAAAGACATTTATGATATACACAATTTTTTATAATAAACCATGTACCTAAATTTCATGCCTTGTTTTTAAGGTAAATAAATATATATATATAGACTCAATATGTTATTAAATTTCAAAATATGGATTGTTTTATAAACAGGTCATAAAAACAATTAAATAACCTCACCTTGTTTTTAAGGCAAAAGGCAAATATATATATATATATATATATATATATAGAATTAGTGTTTTATGAAATTTCAAAAATATGGATTGTTTTAAATACAGGTCATAAAAACAATTAAATAACCTCACCAATTTGAAATTGCCAGAATAATTGAACTCACAATAACTTATATGCCGAATGCATGGGAAGCCAAAAATAAATAAATAACATTTACAAGACCCTAGGTACTCATACCCTGAATGCATGGGAAGCTGAAAGCCAACAATAAATAACATATACAAGACCCTAGGTACTCATACCCTGAATGCATGGGAAGCTAAAAGCCAACAATAAATAACATTTACAAGACAAAAAAGAATTATTCCAAGGTCACCGGGTTCTCATCTCAGTCTAATTGCATTTCAATTCGATTTAAATGATCATAATCCGAGGAAAAAAAGGCATAAATCTTCTAGGGTTCAACTTGCAATAAGTTCCAAAACAGTTTTCTTTTGTGAACAAACAATTATGCGATAAGTTTTATAAAATCCTCATATTTTCTTTTTTAAACTATCTTTCTTCATGATGAATTAAGTATTTATATCTCAACTCCTCATTGTGAACAGATTACTGATTTCTTGTTGTCGCGCCTCGATCTTTTTGTGCAATAAGTTTTAAAACATTTTTCTTTTGTCAACAAACAACTCTGCAATAAGTTATATAAATTACTTAGATTTTCATTCTTATACTACTCCTATCTTTCTTCATGATGAATTAAGTACTTATATATGGACTCCTCCTGGTTTTTTATGATGAATTATTGAAGAAAACATCATAATTTGTTCAGCTTGAAATCGTGGATCATTGAACGTTCTACAAACTATACTCGGTTCAACCTGCAATCATACGAACAAAGAAGCAAATGAACAAAGAAGTGAACTATGAGAGTAAGCGGATTAAAGAAAGAATTTATTATTGTGTGCACCAATGCTTCTATTCTGCGTTATTTCATCGAAGTTTCTAGTTTGGTTTCTAGTTTTCTTTTTGCTCTTTATCTTTATAATTTTTGTTACTGGTGAGATATTTCAGATTTAGTTTCCAAGCGAGTTGCTCTGACTCAATGGAACAACTCTGGAGCCCCCACTCACGCCCCCCCACTTACCCCACCCTCCTCGAGGCTCCTCTATTGGCTCGGAGATGCGTCTCCGCGTATTTCCAGTGCCCAATCTAATGGTGATGGCGGAATGTTCCATTACGTATTTTCGTTCGTTCTTGCTTCCCTGGTACCAATATCCATATTAAGCCTATACCTATTACTTGGTTCCTTGATTCCGATATCCAGACTTAAGCCGCTCCTAGGGTGCTGATCTAGATTAACAAAAGAGATAGTCCAATAATTAGGAAATTCAATTAGGTTGGATGCTTCAAGAATATTCTCTATATTTTTAAGAACTTTAAAGTAAATGAATAGAACTGTCTATCAAACTCAGCTTCGAACTGAAATCGGGTGCAATTATCGGTGAGACTCATGGAACTACAGTATGCCTTATTTATGATCAACTTATTCTTTATCTTGTTAATTGATGTACGGCGTTTTGATGTTATACCTGGGTAACCAACACTCCTTATATGCAAGTGAAAACAAGCTCATAGAAAAAAAATTGTGTACAATTGATAACAAGGACCTCCTTCATAGGATCTGCGAAGTCTCGACGTGGAAGCCACGACGCAAATGTTTTCAACTTTAACCTTTCAAGCGAAATGAAGACAATTGTAATTAGTACAAGGAGTAAAAGATGGGATATGAAAACTCCAATCCAATGCAATTAACCAAAGCCATAAATTATATGAAACTTAGAAATATGTTGATCAGGGTCATGCCATAAGCCTGTAACTTAAGTTATCAATATCTTTGAAATATCACTTGGTTCAGTTTAGGATTTTCAGATTTTTAAGGTGATCGATGTCTTCAGAAAGACGTCTGAGTTTGTTCAAACATAGTACCCAGAGAGATTCCATGAAGGAGATCGATGACGGAAGAAAAGTTATCTTATTTGAATGTATAGATAGTTTCCTCAAATTTATCAATTTCAAACCTAGCAAATCTGGTAGTCTCTCCATACTGAATCCACTCGTCGCTCTCGTTTGAGTGAGCCGCGACAATAGACGATATGACCACCAAGCGTCTTACGGTTTTGGCATTCTTTCATGTCCTAAAAACATTCAAAGTTCCGTCAATTGCAGGCTTTATCACATCCTTCTGCGCAACACCAATTTCAAGTAGCTAAATATTAAGAATGTTAATACATCAGTTGCAAACACTCGAACTCCACTCCGTTTGCTGGGAATAGAAGCAACGCAGTTAACTTACCTCTGGATCTTTGGGTGCGAAGTATATAAGACTGGTAAGATGAAAAACGCCATTGAGTGGAGCTCTGCAAGTAAAGTATCTTATCCTTCCATCTGTCACCCGCATGTAACCAGAGTTAGCAATACTTTGTATAAAAGTTTTTTCTTATGAAAAATTGGATCCTATACTCTAGAAACCTCGCATGCAAATAGCCACTTGTGTAACCTGGCATGCAAATAGACACATGTAAGCCATGCAAGGTTCTTTGGCCATTAGTGCAGTGAACTGGGTTGTCAGAGGTGTTTTCAGAGTAGGGAGAGGTGTCTAACAAGTGGAAAACCAAAAAGGTAAATCCACATAATTGATTTATAGCATAAAAATTTGGAAAAACATCTGCACTAAAAGCAAAAAATGCTATTCGAATAGCTTATTGAACATGGGATTGTATGCCAATTGAGGTAATGCATGTCAGAAACAAGGCGCATTATATTATTTTAAATATCTATGCTGGTCCTGATGATTTCCAAAGCTGGGAAGTCCCGGGAATGATAGTTGGGTAGTTGAAGTACCCTGAACTACCAATCCAGGGGCAGGGAGGCAACAAAATAATGACAAGGATGGGCGTCCTGCTACTGACTGATCCTTATAGCCACATGATATTCTGATTTATGAGGTTGTTGATATTTTCTAGGTCTTTACATTCCCTAGGTTAGCATCGCTAAACTTTTTACTCTTGGACCTGTGTGACAGTATGATAATTAAATATTTTTGCCTTGATATGGTAATTACATCATTTCGATTTTGATGTATTTAATAGCCTCAAAACTGGTCAGTAGCAGCACAGCTTTATTCTTAAGACCAAAGTAAAATACCCTCATGTACACATTTTTATAATTATTAATAGTTAAATAAATGCATTTTCCTTAAAAGATTGAGGATGTGTGGAATGCCGCAGTGTAAAGAAATCTACATTTTTGAAAAAAATACCTAGAAGGGAGAAATCTTTTCAAGAATAAGGTGTAAACCCTCGATAACTATCATAATCGGAATCTGCCATTGAAACTAAACCCTATAAAGCCTCGTAGGGCAATATTGATGACTTTAAAACAACTGAGACAGATATGCACACCAGCCCCACATACATTTTAAAGTCCAGGCAATGGTTTTGCAAAGATCAACAAAAATTGCAATGGAAAAACACAGAGACATCATTTATGTAATTAATATGCCATTATTACCTTGCTACCAAGAAACTCTCGAGAAACTAGCCTCATAACTTTTTTGTTAAGAAGTTGCTTATGTAAGCTCGCCGCCGGGTCTTGGGGCACAAAGTCCCAGGCCTACGTCACCTATATAAACCAATAAGAAGTAAGATAAATCAAGATTTAAATAATTTCAATTTTTTTTTTTGAAATAACTATAGGAAAAACTATATGTTTTATTGAAGTTGCTACAAATTCGTCGAAATAATCGGCCTGACCGATTCATATATATCCCCCTGTCGGGGACATAATAAGGGGGGTAAAATAGCATTTAAAATCTATTGTGATGATGAAGTAATCTTCATATCATTGGGTATCACAGATGTTTAAAAAAGCATTTAAAATCTACTGTGATGATGAAGTAATCTGCACATCATTGGGTATCACATATGTTTGACAATTATTTGTCTATGCATATTGGACTTTGAAAGTCAAAATATAAAAGAGAACCACAAGATGCAAATTCATAGATTGACACAATGAAGGGGAAGAAACTTAGACCCTCAACATCATCCATGGTATATCAGCATGGGAATAAACTAGGTGCAAGAGATATTTATAACTCGAATCCAAAATTTTCATCAGAAATTTCAAGAAAAAGGAGAAAAGTAAGCATGCCATATCAATTAACTATGAAGCTTTTATGGTAGAAAAAACTACCAAACTTGTAACAACTAGAACTAAGCTCATATCCTTAAACTCACTTAAAGATTTAATAGCATGCTATCTAAAATCATAGGTGCATTGTACACAAGAAATAAATAGATTCCAACCATGAGTGGGTGGTGGAGTGGGTGGTGTTAAGAGATATCTTTATAACATTGTAGCACACAACTCATAGTTAAATGATCATTCAGTTCATCATATTCACTCGTTATATGAGTTATTTATTTATTTATTTACATTCCAACCATGATTGGGTGGTGTTAAGAGATATCTTTATAACATTGTAGCACACAACTCATAGTAAAATGATCATTCAGTTCATCATATTCACTCGTTATATGAGTTATTTATTTATTTATTTACACTAGAGTATATAACCAACTATCCACAAATGAGGGTTGATATGGTTAACTTCATCATTCATGGTGGCCCCAAATGGTTGAATAAGTCCAATAACTCACGCCTAGTTAGCCTTAGAGTGTTGGTAATAACTTGCACACTAATTATAGCATTCTAATCACTTTACCTTCTACCTTCTAGTGCATTGGGTGGACTAGATACAACATATTAGCACAGTAATCTAGATTAATAAGTTAGGTTTAACACTTTTCAACTAAAAACAAACTCCTATAGATTGACATTTGATGAATAGAGAAAGAGATGTGTGATCCAATCCCAAGTTTTAAAGTGATAAGGTAGAAAAGTTGGAGGCATAGAAACCATCATGATTTTCCAATAAAAAATGTAAATAAAAAGTGTAAGCCTTAAGTATCTTGAAAATAAGAGTTATGAAACAAAGTATTCAAGTGAACAAAAGCTAATCCAATAACAATAGGGCTTAACCACTAATAGTGATGGGTTCCTCTACATTATCACCAACAACACCATTTTGTAGATCATATAGGATGACTAGGAACGTTATGGATGCCCTTCTTGATCTCCAATAGTTCCCTCTGTTGTTCAATAAATTTCAAGTCCATTTATTTTCCACTCGTCCATGTTTATTGCAATATCTCTAGGTATCCCCCATAACCATAAACATAAACTCATTGATTGTCCAAAATAGGGGAAAGGTGTGGGAAAAAAGGTTTTGTATTTCCCTTGTGTTTCCTAGGTAATGTAGAGGGAAATTGAGAATCACATTATAGAATTCATTCACACAAGATGTAACTTTCTCTCTCCCTCTCTCTCTAGAGAAACTAATTTTTTAACAAATTTCACTTAAAACCTAGAAATGAATATTATCCCTTGTAACTAACAAAATCACCCCTTTCCTTGCAAAAAGTGGGAGGATGGGGCATATAACAAAACTAAATCTCTCACCTCTAGGTTGTATTTCATATTCATTGTTGTGTATGGTAAAGGGGAGGACCTAAGTTTATTTTTAGAATGTCCAAGCGTTCTCATTAGGCTAGGCCAGGAGACAATGTTTATCCCCTAGCCAAATTTGTATTCCTCATCCTCCTCTATTCCATTTCTCTTAATATGAATTCAAGTTTGTGGGGTCATCATCTCCTTCAGCTACAACCGCCTACTCTATGCAAAATAAAACCCAAGAATCAAAGATGAAAGCTAAGGAATTTCCTTGATCCACATGAAATAGGGGTTTATACCAACATCTCTAGTAAAGACATAAGAAAATTAAAACCATAACCAAGTAATCTAGTTGGCCTTTGAGACATCTCATTTCAAGGTTCTATGAATGTATCAAGAGAATAATTTATAGATCCATCTAAGATCTTGAGAGGAAATGGTGTGGAGGGAGATATTATCCTCCTATTATCACTAGTTCCATCCCTTCCCTCTCCCATGTGTGACACGTGAGGTTGTCATACTCCACTTAATGTTGACACTATGTCTTGTGCATTCTGATGGTCCTTGGTTATAAATGAAGGATAGCCCTATTTTACTAAGATAACTAGCTATTTTCCTTGAATATTCATATATTCCCATAACGATTCAAACTCTGCCACTTGATCATGAACTCCAAAACTAGCAAGTTGATCAACATGTTTGTTTGTTGTTTGTATGACATCAAATGAAAGAATAACTTGGAAGCTACAATCATAGAGGATATTCATTCAATTATGTGAAGGTAATTCCATTTGTTCACTATCTTTCCTAGTAGAGAGGCATTCCCGAGCTTCTCAATCATATTTATGATGAACATGCACTAATACATAATATCAAAGTTGCGATGATTTTTTTGTTTCTCTTTCCATGTTTTTCCGTCTCAATCCCAACAATAACAGTCGTGACGTTTCGTGGCACTTATTTTGTGGATATAACGACGAACTTTATACGCCATCGATATAGAGACAAAAACTGGCCGCCACGTGTCTTTTGCACAATGCCCCTGAAATTGATTTTTCAGAATTTATTTACGTTTCGTCGCTCTATCGACAATGGTTTTGTCTCTATAGCGACAAAAATATGCCCAAAAACTGCTTGACAAAATCTAGTTTCCACGCCAAACCGTGGCTAACTTTCGACGAACATCCGTTGCTCTAGCGACGAAATCTGGAATTTGAACAGAAATTTATTCCATGTAAAAAATCCACGTGTCTTCTCTACGACGGCCTTTAAATTGATTTTTTTAATTCGTTTTCTACGTTTCGTCTCTCTATCGACAAAAGTATCGTCCCTATAACAACGTAAATATGGTAAAAAATTTCTAGGAAAAATTTTGTTTCCACGCAAAACCATGGATTGTTTGCAACAAACGCGTGCCCCTCTATCAATGAATTCTAGAATTTGAACATAAATTTCTTCCATGAAAAACCGTGGAAAACTAATCTCTATCGACGAAATCTGCATGTTGAACGATAATTGTTCCACGAAACAGCATCGCTATAGAGATGTTATTCATGGAAAGAAACTCGAGGTTTCGACGGTTTTGTAATACCCGTGATGAAAGTGCGTCGATATTGAGAAGAAACCTGGAGGTTTAAAAAAATAAAAAAACGTGGAAAGGAACATTCCTTTCCACGGTTTTGGATCTTCAATAAGTGCTTCTGATAGATTTGTAGTTTCATGGACCTTTTAATTCTGTTTAGACCAGATTTAGTTAGTGGTACAAAGCAAATTTCCAAAAGGTAATTCTGAGACACAAACTGGGGCAAACCTACCATGTGATTTGATGTTTTAGGGATGAGTTTAATACATGTAAATGATGGAAACTCTCAGATCTTGTAAAACAAAAAATGAAAGATGAATTGAGATTTAAAATGGCATAAAAGCTGTGATTAGTTCTTAACAAATCCAAGTTAGGCAGATGGGTTCAATTGAGGATCTCATGAAGGCTTTAGTGATTAAAGAGTAGATAGGGCTGAATGGTTCAAACACAATCCACTCCTTAATAACTAGATCCACTTCAGAAATATTCAATAGGAAAATCCTAAGCTAGACATTAGATATTTGTCAAACAAGAGCCACGAGGTGGCAATGTCACCACAATTCCTAAAAATTATTACTACAAGACAAATGGTATAGAATGGCAACATACCTCTATTTCAAACCCAACAAAGCTTCCCATCCCAAACCAAGAAATCGATCACAATACACTTGTAATATAACTACAAATGGTAGCTTCAGAGATGGAGGATAAAAGATGATTGCTCTTACTAGGTTTTAAAACTCGAGACTCCTCTTCCCCATGAGAAGGTTGGAAGAAGCTTGGACGCTAGGAAAAGCACCTCCATTTCCACCCGAAAAAGGCTTCTCGTGCAATCTTTTGGTTTGGTAGAAAATAAACATGAACAAAAGCTTCCAAGCTTTTGGTAGAAAATGAAAAATAAAACACAATTTTGAATAGTAATTTAAAGAAACAATGAAGAAATGCAGCCAAAAGCTGGAAAAAAAACAGTTCTAATAGAGGGAAAGTGGTTAAAAAAATAGAGGTGGGAAATGCAGAGAGAGAACATACGAGTGATAAAAGCAGGGAATGGTACAACAAGAACACAACAAAGACAATTAAGTATGATATTCTTATGTTTCTATACAAACATTGGATAGGAAGTATGATGAAGAGGCTAGAAATGAAAATAGCAAAGTTATATTATATGACAGGTACAAGCAAGTCATATAAAATATTAATTCCTAGGGAGAATGTAGGCAATGCAAGAACCCTTACCTTATCAATCTCCTTTTGCCAGGTCCATTGGTGGCATATTGCTTGGAAAGAGTTATCCTAATAAATGGAAAACCACTATGTTGGCTGTCAATTAAATTTATAAATTAAATAAATAATCCATTCCTAGACCTATACACAAGTGGTCATTTTGCTAGGCATGGAAAATATCAAAATACTATATGAAATAAAAAATGGGCACATAATTAAATCAGCTAATGCTATCTGGAAAGTGTGTTCTTGGGGTAATTCCATCAAGAGATGTGGTTCTGGAGTTACATTCCACATGTCATGCGAAGGAAATCAACAATCTATCTATCCAGCACACATTTTCCACTAGAATATCAACTTGCATTTAAATGCTATATTACAATACCGTTGCCTTACTGATGTGGAAACTTGTGTTTGTATTCGACAAGATTTCTTTAACCATTGTATTAAAATGAAAAAAACGCACAAATTTTAAAGTTTAAGACATAAATTTATTAAATACACATATAAATATGTTTTTACTGGAAATGTGTGGACACTGTTAATACCACCATCGTGTCGAACAATATAAAACAAAAAATAGAGGAAAGAGTCATGTTGTCTCACCATATGAATAAAATGTCACTAAATACTCCGGATAAATCTTTGTTATCTATGAAATGTTAACTTTCCAGTAAATAATAGCCCGCACAGGTGTGGCTCATTGGCGGTTCAGTTGTTATGAAGTCACTTGTT
>LPNX010510336.1:0-12673 GCA_001517045.1 Pseudotsuga menziesii
TATCATAATTACGATGCATATATCATTCCTTTCACACTTATCTACTTGTGCTTTGTGCTCTATATGCAAGGTGTCATTGAAAAAGATTAATTGTTTGGTTTTGAGAACATATGTATAGACCTCACAGAATGTGAACGTGTTTAGTTGTTAAGGATGTTTTCATTAGGAAAAATCAAATTATTATCTTAAAATATCTAAGATTTTATTAATAATTTTTATCTAATATTTTTTTAGTTTTTTTTTCTTACTTTAGATTTTAATTGGTCGTTGGGGATTGAATCCAGGTGGAGACAACCCAACCACCTGCCCTATACAAGCCCCCATATCCTTTAACTTTATCATGATCACTTTTAACTCAAAGTAGTGCTTAAAGTTTTTTTTAGCTCTTTCACAATTTCCTAAGTAGTGTATGAAGTTCTTTGCTCTTTCACAATTTTCCAAGTAGTGTCTAAAGTTCTTTTAGCTCTTTCACAATTTGCAGATGACGGCAAATTGTTTAATTTGAATAAAAGTAAATAAATGGTTAATATGTAGTTACACTGAGGACATTAACATCAATAGGCCACAAGTTAAGTAATACACCCATGTTAGTTATCACATGTCAACTTTTATATGATGATGATGATGGTTAACGTCCCATGAGACCAAACTTTGGTTTATCGGACCTTAAGAAACAAATTATTTACTTTGTTTTAAAATTGTATTTCTATGTTCAAAGGGCTTGGAGAGAGGCGTCCCAAGCTCACTATAATTTTGACATGTTAAAAGGCTAGGAAGGTCGGTATTGCAACAAAGATTATGAAAATGAGATCTAATGTGCGTGTACGTAGGACACTCTAAGAGGAAGTGGTTTTCATCCTCATTGTTCATATTTTCACAGAGATGGCAGATCCTTCCACTCATGGTGTTTTAGTAACTGCCCAACGACCTGTTTCACTATGAAGCTCATGAGAGTCCGTTCTTATCTTGGCTATATTAATTTTTTTCTTTTAACTAGTTAAAACCAAGAGATACTTGGTTTTGAGAACATATGTATGGACCTCATAGAATGTGAATATGTGTTTAGTTGGTAAGCATGTTTTCATTATTTAATAAAAACCAAATTATTATCTTAAAATAACTAAGATTATATTAATAATTTTTATGTAATATTTTTTTAGGTTTTTTTTTTTTTTTAAATTTTGACTAGTCGTTGGGGATTGAATCCTGGTGGAGACAACCCAACCACCTGTCCTACACAAGTCTCCATGTCTTTTAACTTTATCGTGATCACTTTTAGCTCTTTCACAATTTGTTAAGTAGTGTCTAAGTTTTTTTTAGCTCTTTTACAATTTGTTAAGTAGTGTTTTAGCTTTTTCACAATTTGCTAATTTGAATAAAAGTAAATAAATGGTTAATATATAGTTATACACTTAATTTGAAAATAATAAGACATTAACATTAATAGGCCACAAGTTAAGTAATACGTCTATACTAATTATCACATGTCAACTTTTATATATATATATATATATTCCAATTTGGATCGAAAACTATTTCTCCAAGTAGTCAATTTGCCATTTTCATGGATTGTAATTTTTCATATAATAATGAATTAAGTTAATATTAGCTAGAGTCCGGGAATATAATACAACAAGGATGTAAGGAAAACTCAAGAAATTCTATTTGGACAAATAAGCATTTTATAATGTCTTATGTGCATGTTTTTGGGTAAATTCTAAATAAATGCAAAGGTCAATTTTTTAAATATTCAGAAAAATATCCGAGGAATTATTAAAAGAATTCAGATAAAGTCTTTTAAGAAAAAAATATGTTCTATTAAAAGTTTTGTAAAAAAATTATAATTATCATTAACATAAAATTATGAAAAAAATTAAAAATATTTCTCAATAATAATTTTGATTCAATTCGTTTTCACAAAGTTAAAATTCACATGCATTTACTTTCAAAATTCAGGATACCCCTCATAATGATCAATAAACCCAATACCAAGAGAATGTTTTTTAAAGAAATTTTATTACTTGATTAAGTACTTTATATTTTAAAATATAAATTGTGTGAGTATTATTTTTACTATATAATTTCAAATAATTTTGAAAAAAGTTTTTGAAGGTATTTATAATTATTTAAAAGAGATCATCCAAAAGGGAAAGATTATGTAAACATATTTTAAGAGAAAGGTATAACGAAAAAAACTCAGGAAAAAAAGAAAGAAAAAAAAGGTATTTTTTTTCCTTTGAGAGATAGATGGTTTTATGAGATAAGGAAAGACCACTATTACTACTATGGAGGAACTACTTTTTTTGTTTTTTCAATACTTTGAAATAATGTGGAAATTATATATTTTTGCTGTAAATTACTTTCATTGTTAAGCTCTATATATTATGGCATTACAGTTTTATTATCATATTAGTATTATCTTTATTAGTTGGCCAAGATCCTAATTATGGAGGTTCTAGAATGGTAAAGCTTTGACCCCACCTCCACCTGAGATGGGGGGAGTAACAAAAAAAGGATGACCAATTAAAGTGGGATACTCATGAAAGGTCCATGGTCCCAAGCATACTCATCCTCTTCAGTCTTTTGCCATCTATGCCAAATCCCCTCATCTATTGATAAACCTTTCTTAGATATATGATCTGCCTCCATATTCCTTTCATGATAAACATGTTGGAAGGAGACAATATGAAAGCAGTCCAACAATCTGACGATGTTTTCAAAGATGGGAACCAAAAAAATGTTATTGGGACGTCTTTTGTTAGACATCTAGTTGATCACCAACTTCGAATCTGTTGAAATAATGTAACTTCAAAGAATATTCTACTTGTATTTCACATTATTATTATTCCTCCTTTGGGAGATGTTACTGATGTAAAAGGTCATGTAAAAGTCATGGGGTAAACCCACATTTGTAAGTCGGGTCAATAGCACTCTTAAAAGAAGAATACAATTAATATTGTGAAGTTTACTTAGGTAGGTCAGCCCTGTCAGTTAGATAGGTCGGCCCTTTCAGGGTAAAATTAAGTTAGGAAGTTTAGTATAAATATGGAGGCACGCTCCCTCATTTGTACACACTCATAGACATTTGTATTGCGTAAGAGAGAGAAAGAAAGAGGAGAAGAGAAGGAGGAGGACCAATGTCTTTGGTGTTTTGGCTCTTATGCTTGGGGTTTGGTCTCTCTATCTATGATACCTTGTTCTTTGGTCATTGCATACTGGTAATCTATATTGAGGAAGTTTTGTTGGGTTTTTCCCTTTAGGGTTTTCCCATGATAAATTGTTGTGTACCTTGTGATTGTGTTTCTTTCAGTGATCCTCTTTAAGTTTCTATTATGAAAATGTATTAAATTCTAATCAATTTAGGACTTAAGCGGTGACAACATAGAAAAATTAACATGGTATTAGAGCTAGCTTTAAAACTAGAGAAACTTTCATGAGATAAATCTCTCTCTCCTTCTTCGTACAAGAAAATTAGGGTTTTCTAATAAAGTGGAATTTTTGAGTGTGCAAGTGACATAGGGAAGTTTGCCCCTCCTAGGCACATATTTTGGCACCAATATCGAAGTTTTTAAGTGGGCAGATCCTACAGAAAGTCAATCCCTAGTTTGGCTTGAAACTAGAAAACCATAAACATAACTAAAAACTGTAGTCTAGGATCTTGCAAGTTCAGTTTCAAGGTTTAGAATTTGGATTCTTCAGAAACTGACTATACCATCATACTCACCTTAGTCAAGTGCGTCTTTCGGTGTGTACAGTTTTAATTTCTAAGAATTTTTCAAATTTTGTCATTTTCTAGTCTAAGGATACACCTAGGGATACCTCTAAGGATACACCTAGGGAGATGTTTGATGCCCTATCAGGAATGTATGAAGGAAGAAACATCAACCAAAAGATGAACTTGAGAGCCCAACTCAGAAGTACAAAGATGAGGAAGGGTGAATCTATCCATGAATACTTCACAAGGGTCTCTCAATTCAAAGAACAAATAGAAGCAATTGAATACAAGATTATGAAATTGAACTAGTAATGACTGCTCTCAATGGTATTACTAGACGATGGGACTCCTTCATCCAAACAATCTATGCAAGGAAGGAAAGCCTAAAATTTGATGTCCTATGGGAATAATGTGTTCAAGAGGAAGCTAGAGTAGCTAACCGAGAAGCAATACTTAGAGATAATGACCATGCTCTAGCTACTCATACCAGAAGAAGAAAAGGAAAGAATCATTTCAAAAAGGAAACTCGTAAGGGGTATTATCCTCCTAAGAAGTTTCAAAATAATAAAAAGGGACATTGCAAGAAGAAATATTTCTCCACTTATCAATGTTACCATTGTGATAAGATAGGACACATTTCCAGAAATTATTCGACAAAGAAAGAAGAATATAAGAGGAAGAATAAAAAAAGACATCATGCTAACTTAACAAAATAAGAAGAAGAATAAGAACCTCCCAAGAAGTTAGAAAAAGTAGGAGTTGAAGAATATGTTCCCTAGAATATGTATCTTTCACTAAAGGGTGTCATGTATGAACTGAGAGGTCACTTAGAAGCAGCCTTGATCCATTATAAAGATATTCCTATTCACTTATGGCCCGAAGTAGCAAGGACAATATTATATCTCCAGAACATAATACCCCATAGTGCACTTAGATTCAATACCCTTGAAGAAATGTTCACATGCAAGAAGCCAGAGGTAAGTAACCTCAAGATGTGTGGTTGTCCAGTGTTTCTTCATATACCGAAAGAGAAAAGAACCAAGTTGGAACCTTCCGGAAAGAAAGGAACATTCATTGGGTACTATGAGTTATCCAAGTCCTTCAAAATCTATATACTAGGTTACCATCATATTGAAATTAACAGGGATGTAACCTTAGATGAAGATGCAACTCTCAAGAAGTCGAGAAAGTGTCAACTTGAAGAAACATAGGTTACCATCATATTGAAATTAACAGGGATGTAACCTTAGATGAAGATGCAACTCTCAAGAAGTCGAGAAAGTGTCAACTTGAAGAAACATAGGTTACCATCATATTTGTCGCCTCTGGATTCTCTCAAAAGGAAGGAATCGATTATGAAGAGACATTTTCTCTTGTAGTAAGGTACACTTCTATCAGAACCATCATGGCACTAGCATCCAAGAAAGAATGCAAGTTACACCATATGGATGTGAAAACAACCTTTCTAGATTGTGTTATTGAAGAAGAGGTGTACATAGAACAACCACAAGGTTTTGAAGTCGAAAACAAAAAGACACATGTATGTAAACTAAAGAAGGATCTGTACAGATTGAACCAAGCTCTAAGAGCTTGGTATGGAAGAATCAATAGTTTTCTGATGAGCTTGAGCTTTACCAAAAGTAAGGTTGATCCTAACCTTTACTTCAAGGTTAGGGATGATGAACCTATCATATTATTGTTGTATGTGGATGATTTATTGTTGATAGGTAATGAGAATTAAATATCAGAGAGTAAGAAGAAGCTCAATGTAAAATTGAAGATGAAACCATGGCTTGATGCATTATTTTTAGGCCTTGAAATATGGCAAAGCCCAAAAGGAATCTTCCTTAATCAAGGGAAGTATGCAGTGGAAATACTGAAAAGGTTTGAAATGTTGGAATGTAAATCCATGGCCACAACCATGGATGCACACTTGAAGTTGTTGGCTGATGCTTCGTCAGAATTAGTGGATGTGACACTATATGGACAGATCATTGGTTCATTGATGTATCCGAGGAATACCCAACCAGATATATGATTTGATGTGAAAACCTTGATTCAGTATTTGGTTGATCCTAGACATGTTCACTTGATACCTGCAAAGCATGTGATGAGGTACCTAAAAGGTACATTAGACTATGGTATCAGTTATACTGGAGATAATGACTTTAGACTGTATGGTTATAAAGATTCATATTGGGCAGGAGGTGTCTCAAATAGAAAGAGAAATTTAGGAGGATGTTTCAGTCTGGGGTCAGCCATGATCTCATGGTTAAGCAAGAAGCATTACGGTGTTGCTCCTAGCACTGCAGAAGTGCAATATATTCCACCTTTTTCCACCAGTTGTGAAGTCATATGGATTTGGAAGTTTTTATCATATCTATTAAATCTAGAGATGGATGATACTGTAATTCTATGTGATAACCAAATATGCATGAATATGACAAAGAACCCCATGTTCCATGATAAGATGAAGCACATTGAAATCCAGTACTTCTACATTCATGACATGGTGCACAAGGGAGCTATAAATCTCTAATATGTGAGCACAAATGAGCAGGTTGCAGGTGTGTTAACTAAACCTTTGTCTTGTGTGAAGTTTGAACAATTCCGAGGAAATATTGGTGTTGTCCGTAAGGAATTCCCTTGAAAGGAGGAGTAGTATTGATATTATGGAATCCTGGTCACAACATATAGCTCATTTGGGATTGATCACCCTTAGACTTTATCTTGAAATTTCAAAAGGAAGATCATCTTAAATTTTGATCTTGATGGACTTTATCCCGTAAGTTCAAAAGGAAGGATCATCCAAGATGTTGATGTTGGGATTAATCATCCTTAGAATTGATCCTGTAATTTTGAAAGGAAGGATCTTCTTAAATGTTGATCTTGATGGACTTGATCCCGTAATTCAAAAAGGAAGGATCGTCCAAGATGTTGATGTTGGGATTGATCATCCTTAGATTTGATCCCCTAATTCCGAAAGGAAGGATTGTCCAAGATGTAGAGGTTGGGATCAATCATCCTTAGAATTGATCCCGTAATTCAGAAAGGAAGGATTGTCTTAAATGTTGATATGGAAGGACTAATCATCCTCAGACTTGATCCCGTAATTCCCAAAGGGAGGATCGTATTAAATGTTGATATGGAAGGACTAATTATCCTTAGACTTGATCTTGTAATTACGAAAGGAAGGATCGTCTTAACTTTTTATATGGAAGGACTAATCATCCTTCGAATTGATCTCGTAATTCCGAAAGGAAGGATCGTCTTAAATGTTGATGTGGAAGGACTAACAATCGTTAGACTTGATCTTGTAACTCTGAAAGGAAGGATCTTCTAAAATGTTGATGTGGAAGGACTAATCATCCTTAGACTTGATCCCGTAATTATGAAAGGAGGGATTGTCTTAAATGTTGATGTGGAAGGACTAACCATCCTTAGACTCAATCCCGTAATTCTGAAAGGAAGGATCGTCTTAAATGTTGATGTGGAAGGACTAATCATCCTTATACTTGATCCCGTAATTCCAAAATGAAGGATCATCTTAATTATTGATGAGTAATGGAATTGATCTCGTAATTCAGAAAGGAAGGATCATCCAGGATATGAGTAATGGACTTGATTCCATACTTCCGAAAGGAATGATCATCCAAAATGATTGTAGTGGACTTGATCCAGAATGATAGTAGTGGAATTGATCCTGTAATTTTGAAAGGAAGGATCATCTATAATGATAGTAGTGGACTTGATCCCGTAATTCTGAAAGGAAGGATCGTCCATAATGTTAGTAGTGAACTTGATCCTGTAATTCTGAAAGGAAGGATCATCTATAATGATAGTAGTGGACTTGATCCCGTAATTCTGAAAGGAAGGATCGTCCATAATGTTAGTAGTGAACTTGATCCTGTAATTCTGAAAGGAAGGAGCGTCCTGTGTATGTATGTGCTAGTTGTGATTAGTATTGGTAGCTCCACAAAGACTTGATCCCGTAATTCCAAAATGAAGGATTGTTTGAGTACCACTGATGTGTTATCCATGATCCCATAATTCTGAAAGGAAGGATCATGTTGTTTGTTTTTATACCTGCCATAGATGATGTTACTCCATCATTGAGCTGTTGATGATGATGTCACATTTTTGTTGTTTTTATTCTAGCTTTATGCTGATGAGCCAGCCTCGTGTTGTCATTGTTGTTATTCCATCTTTATGCTGATGAGACAACCTCATGCTGTCCTTATTGTTCTTCCATCTTTATATTGATGATACAACTTTGCGTTGTTATGAAGATATGCAATAGACTTCAAAATAAGCCCCATATACGTAATACCATCATCAACAATAACTAAGGGGTAATTCAAATGAGCACAAATTCAGTTGGATTCATCCCGAGGCATGTTAAAAAAATATATGGATAATTTAGTAACATTAATAGTTGCACTTGTTGTTGCGGGAAAAGAGTCCAAGAACCTTGAATGTGCACAATTTTTGGTCTTCTTCCATTAGAGAATATTAGAATATCGTCTACAAAAAACATATGAGAGATATAAATATGAGATCCAAGTCTAATGCCCTTGTACATACTTCTCTGTTTGGCATTAAGAATAAATCTACCAAGTCCTTCCACAACAAGAAGAAATAATAGGGGAGTTAACAAGCATCCCTTCCTCAGCCCTTTGTCAGGCCTAAAAAAGGAGGAAGCAGAGCCATTGATTAGAACCAAAAAATATAAAGTTCTAACACACAACATGATCCAATCCACAATTTACAAATGGAAACCAACTTAGAGCAAAAAATATGTAAATAAATCCAGATGACCCTGTCATAGATTTAGATAAGAAATCCTTGGTAATAATAGCAAGAAGGTGCTTAACTTTAGCAAAGTGTATAACCTCTTGGGAAATGCTTACAAGTCATGAATTTGTCTGCAAATCATAAAATAATTTTTCTCCTGAGAAACCGATGAAGAGAGGACATCTTTGATTCTATTAGCCAAGTACTTAGCTATGTTCTTGTAAACACAATTGCACAGGGATATGGGTCTATAACAAGCCATATTTTCAAAGAAATATGTCTTAGAAATCAAAGTAATAAATGTGGAACATAAAGCTTCTAGAACTTTGTCTGTGGCTCTATAGTCCTCAACGAATCTAAGAAGGTCATGCTCAAATAGATCCATGAAGGATGAAAATAATTCTACGGGATAGGCATGGGACCCATGGATTTTATCCTTTTGAAGAGATTTGATGGCGACCTTGATCTCCTCAAGGGAGATTGCTTCCATTAGATCCTGGTTTTTCTCATCATTGGCATACGTAGGGAAGAGAGCAATAATTTTCATCATTTTATCTATATAAGAAGTATTATCTTCCTTAAAGAAACTTACAAAATTCTTGACACCTACAATGGTAAAAAATTCAAATCCAAACACAATTTCTTCCTCATTCTCCAATCCCCAAATAGAGTTGATGTTCTTCATGTGGTTGACATGCCGGTGAAAAAAATTGGAATTTTCATCACCATATTGAACCCACATGTCTCTACTCTTAAGATGCCACATAGTTTCATTATCAACCAAAATATACTTTTTCCTTGTTTCAAGAGCCATGAACTCCGAATTATGAGCCAAGGATTCATAACCAGAAGGATTGGATAGATAAAGTGATTGTAACTCATTCTCAATAGACAATAACTCAACTTTTATTTCTGCTCTTTTATCTACTACCCATTTGATAGTATTTGTTTTAATGGAGTTCATATTTGAGATAAATTGCATGGTTTCATATTCCCTTCTGGTGGCATCAAAGGGAGGCCAAATATTATTAACCATTTGCAGATAATCATCATTCTCTATCCATTTAACATTGAATTTGAAAGGACTAATAGGCTTATGATATCCCTTTGAAATTTCCAAGGTAACCAGAAAGTGGTCAGAATCCCCACCTGGGATAACCCATTGATTGATACCAGAGGATGATTGAATAACATATTCATTTATGAGGAAGTGATCAAACCTATTGGAAATGGATTCATCCCCAAATCTCAAATTTCTCCAGGTAGGAGGAAGTCTGATAGCAGGAATATCAAACAAAGAATTCTCTTCAAGTTGCCTCAAAAAATAGGCTATGAGAGGGTCTTTATGAGCTTTAAGACCCCATATTTCCCCATCTCCTAGGGTGACATTTAAGTCACCACCGAGAATCAACCTTTAAGAAGCAATTAAATGAAGGTTGAATAGGCGCTCCCAGAAATCGAACCTATGATTGTAAGGGCCATAAATGTTAAAAAAAGTGTAAGCAAGGGCCATCTCTCTGGAAGAAATATTAACACCCAAGCCTAGTAGGATATCGTAAGAGTTGGCGCATAGCAATGCGTTCTTGAGCCATCCGGTAACTAAACCACCAAATATTCTTGTCCATCGAGGCACACAAAATCCCATTCAGGGAAAAGTGCTTTTAGGTCATCTAAGAAAAGGTCCCCACTTGCAATAGTCTCCTGTAGAAATAAAAATTCAGGTTTCTATTTCTGAATAAGTCTCTTTAGGGCAAGTTTTTTGGTAGGCTTCCCCATCTCGTGAACATTGTAGGATAAAAGAATCATGAAGGTAACATTTCCTAGGCCTTTCTTGATCTAAGAGACCCAAAGAGGGTTTCTTATCTACATGATAAGAATTCTCAAGCAGCTTGACCACAAAGTATTAAAAAAGGATGAGATCTGGAGGGTCCAATCCCACTGTATATGCCACCCTAACTCTAGAGAGGTCTAATATCATAGTAAGGTCCAAACAAGGAGACTTAGGGAATATGTAGGTCAGATGGGGAAGTTAATAGAGGGGGAGAGATTGCTTTAGAGATAGGAAGGGCATTTGGTTCTATTTTATGCATGGGGTCTAGGGTAGATAGGAAGGTCTCATGAGGAGTACAAGTAGATGACAAGGTATCTATCTAAAATGTTAACTATTCCTAAAGGGTACCGAATGTTTTGGGAGAGAATGAAATAAAACTTGCTCAGAGTCATAAGGAGAGTAACGGTTCGACAGATGGTTCGGAGTAGGATAAAGGGACACATTAGTATCTATTCAAACTCATATCCCTTATGAGAATACCCTTAACTAACATGATCCAAAATTGAAAGAGAGACCTTAGGGGCGCAAAAACTAGTTAGGAGAGTGAAACATGAGGGATTGAATAAAATATTAAAATGGCTGGGTGATACATCCTCGAAATATTTAGGGTCCTCTTCAAAGGGAAAATCGTCCATTGCAAGAGAGTACATACCTAGTGGAGGAGTCAGTTTCGTTTAGGTACAAAGCAGATCCTAAACAACAGTTGGAGGCTCCGAGGATGCTTTTGAGAGAGAAAAAAATGGATGAGCTCATTGTGGTCCATTAGAACAAGAGAGTCTTTCGGTCCATTCCTAGGTACTTGATACTTCTCCTAATTCCCTAAAAGGGGGAAGGGGACAAAACCCGCTAATATGGATGAGATGTGGGAGATAATCGATACTTCCTAGGGGTTAATACATGAAGTAACATAACCTTTCTTCTTTGGTACTCTGGAGAAGAGCTTTGTAAAAGATAGAGTACAGTCACGAAAAAATATGACCATAGGCATGATAACAGTTGCATTGGAAAGGAATGTCAAAATAGTCTAAAACTTGGGAGAAANGCGCTTTGTAAAAGATAGAGTACAGTCACGAAAAAATATGACCATAGGCATGATAACAGTTGCATTGGAAAGGAATGTCAAAATAGTCTAAAACTTGGGAGAAAACATAATCACTGACATATATATTGAGTTATGCTAAAATAGCTTCCCTCATATCTACATCAACCAATATGAGCCCCATTGACATGATACATGTTTGTTCAAAACTAAAATATGTTGAAACATATTCACCAATAGCTTCCCCAATTCATTTAAAAACAAAATCCTTCCAAAACTCAGGCAGGAGGCCCAACGATCTTACCTAAGTTCTCCTTTTGAAAGATATTTCCTTCTTGGCATAAAAAAATGGAGACCATCGTTGTAGTCGAAGTGGGGTATAACCCCATATCTAAACACTTTCTAGAACAGATACAACCTCCTACTTGGAACTGAAAATGGCATCGAGCAAACCCCACAGAGAATTTCAAGCAATTTCAAAAGTTAAGTCTTAGAGTGAATAACATTACAGAATATAATTTGTTGGATCTCTTTATGGGATCTTTAATGGATAATATTCAACATGTGGTAAGTATCTTTGAACCTAAATCATTGAAGAATGATTTTAGTTTGGAAGGGAAAATTGGAGGAAAAAATATGGCGCTAAAAGGATGGAATGAAAGTAAAAATATGGCTACTAAAAGATCTGGCAGTAACACCTATAGAGAGGGAATTTTTTCCCATCCTAACTCCACTCAACCTAATCCTAAGGGGTATACACCTCAACAAGTGGAGGAAAAAGTACCAAAGGGACCATGTTTCAATTGTGACAACAAGTATACTAATGGGCATAAGTATAGTGAGAAGGTAATATTCTACTTAGACTGTAAGAGGAAGATGATCCAAACACAATATAACCTCAAGAGGTGGATATAAAATATACTACTCCAACCATATCTTGTCATGAATTGGTCGGCATTAGCACTCCTCAAACTAGCAATCATAGTGACCATAACAAAACCATGTTACTTAAAAACCAAAATAAACACATTTAAAAAATATCATCCAAAATTATTTACACAATCAAAGTGGTGAATTGTAATAAAGTAACAATCATATTTAGTGATAATAAATGTGAAAGAATGGAATAAAATTTAATAATGAATTACATATATATTACAAAGTGATAATTCACAATGCCTTGTTTTTCTTTTATTAAATCCACACTTGCCCCCTTTGACATATATGCAAAAGGAGATTGAGTTTCAACACCATTTGAATCCCTTAGTTTGATATAGTGTTGTAAATGTGATAC
>LPNX010510363.1:0-18618 GCA_001517045.1 Pseudotsuga menziesii
GAGAGAGAGAGAGAGAGAGAGAGAGAGAGAGAGGAAGGGAGGTTTGGGGGTTTCAAGGGGGCACTAAGTGATTAGAGATAGAACAATAGGTGGTTGTTTAAGAGTTAGAGGTAGAAATAAATGTTTAGGGGTTTAGGGGTAGGGGGGAAGGGACATACAAGTGTTAGTAAGAGTTAGGGGGAAGAGAGGAGTCGGGGGGGACATAAAATAATAGAAGTATTGGTATAATTGACATTGTGGTCAATTCTATAGTTACATAACAAGCACTAGTTGTAGAATTGAAAAATGTGCACTCATTTTGTTGTAATAAACATGCACTCATTTTGCAGTGATATAAAGCACTCATTTTTCAGTAATATAACAGGTGCGCATTTTTTTTAAATTCAAAAATGTATTCTTGCCAATGATAAGGACGAGCCTCCACCCATGCCAGCATGGCATTCTTATGCTTATGTGTTTGCTTCATACTTTGCTTCGAATTTAGCATGCCTATGCCTTGGAGTATGATAACCCATGGCTAATTGAGCATTATATCCAAATTTTCAATATGCTTGTGTTTAGTCGTTGGTTACAGTATGCTGCACAACTCCATTTTTTATGAAATTTTAGAAACATATATGTTTTTTTTTGCAGATTCCAAATATGTAATTTTTAACTTGAGAATATATAATTTTTTCTATTTTTTTCTTATTTATCTTGTGTCATCACTCCTCAACTCAAAAAAAACATTGTTAGTCTCATCCATAACTTTTCGTTTCTCAAGCATTTTGAAAACAAATTGTATGGTGCACTAAAGAACACCGACCTCTACATGCTATAAAAATCCCATTTCCAAATAATAGCATTAAGACATTCAAATGTTGCTCCTACAAGTGAGATAGCGTTTTCGAGGTTTGATCACATAGATAATTAAAAAAAATTTAAAAAATTATTTTTATTATTGGAAAAATAGTCGTGCACTAGTACTATATGTTCTCTATATGTCTACCCATTTTTGTAAGTTTATTTCGTCATTTAGTCACTGAAAGGTTACACCCACAAAAAAAAACCTTATAATTTGTCCCAAAAATAAAAAGTGCTTATTAAAAAAGATATAACTTTAGATAGTTCAAAACATTTTCAATAGAAAAAATATATATTTGAAAACATCATTCAATTTCCTACATTTCAGCCTTTTTACTCATCGCAAGATTCATTGTGTAAGTGTTTCAAAATATCCATGTAAGTTGATGGATGTATGTTTTTTCATTTTTCTATTGCATTTAACATGTCAAAAGAGACCCTCATTAGCTTGCACACAATCGTTTATTAATTTTTACACTATTAAAATTCATTAAATAACACATTCATATCATAATCTAATAAAATCTAATAAAACATTCGATGAACATTGCAAATATGAAACTCACTTTCCTATTAATTACATAACAATTAAACAATTTTTGCACTATTAAAATTTAATAAAATCTTTCAACAACATATTAAATTTTGATTAATAATGTTAATATTGCAGTGTGACATTTCAAAGGAATATTATCAAATTCCCACAATCCCACATGGTTATGTTATGTTATTATATTATCGTGGATGTTTTGTTTTTAATATATGTATACTTGCAACAAATTACCTTAAAAGCAACACAACCATACTCAATCATAACCATTGAGGTATGTTGCAATCCAACATAAACCATCATGAACATTGCATCCCAGCATAACCAATTATAATTGTGACAATGTGACAAAAACTAGTGAAAATATGGACCAATGATGTAATTTATCATAACTCTTGATGACTATTTAAATGAAACAAAACCATTTATAAAAATAACTAAACCCAACCCTTGCAAAACCTTACAACAAATCTCACACATTAATAAAAATCATGAAATAACATAAACATAATACAACATGACCACCAAGGAATATCAGAAGCCACCATAAGCGCCAATGAACATCCTAACCAAGATAACCCTTCATCAATTTCAAATTGCAAAAAAAGGAACATAGAAAACACAACTAAACCTAGCCCTTGCAAAACCTTACAACAAATCTCACACATTAATAAAAATCATGAAATAACATAAACATATTACAGCATAACCACCAAGGAATAGTAGAAGCCACCATAAGCGCCAATGAACATCGTAACCAAGATAACCCTTCATCAATTTCAGATTGCGAAAAGAGGAACATAGAAAACATAACTAAACCCAACCCTTGCAAAAATTTATAATGAATTTCATAATCCAAGAAAATCAATTTATAAACATAACCATAATGAAACATGACAATCGAGGAAAGTCACGATCCAATATGAACCTTGATAAATGTCATAATGCAACATAACCTTGCAAAAAATTCGCAATGCAATATAGACCTTCAAGAACGTCGTAACAAAAGATAACACTTGACGGATGTTGAAATACAACAAAACCATTGCAATCATAAGTAAACCCAACTATTACAAAACCTTAGAATCCAATAAAATGCATGGACGAACATAACCATAATATAAGATACCCATGGAAAAATGGCACAATCCAAGTTAACCCTAACCCTAGAGGAACATAGTAACTTAAACCCTAAACCCTTTACATATGTTAGAATGGAACAAAATTAATCCAAATATAGCTAAAACCAACTGCTACAAAAAATTTTAATAAATCTCATATTGCAACAAAAATCCAATAAGCAACATGACCACGAAGAAAAGTCGCAATTCATATTAACAGCCATTGACTATTGTAATACAACATAACATTTCATAAATGTCGTAATGCAACATAGCACTTGATGAATTTCAGAATCCAACAAAACCATTCCAAATGAATTTCAAAATCCAACAAAAACAATTGATTAACATAACCATAATGCAACATAACCTTGCAAAATTTTCGCAATGCAATATGGACCTTCATGAATGTCGTAACAAAAGATAACACTTGATGGATGTCGAAATACAACAAAATCATTGTAATCATAAGTAAACTCAAATATTGCAAAACCCTAGAATCCAATAAAATACATGTACATACATAACCATAATTCAACATACCCATGGACAAATGACACAATCCAATTTAACCCTAACCCTAGATGAACATAGTAACCTAAACCCTAATCCCTTTACATATGTTAGAATGGAACAAAATTAATCGAAATATAACTAAACCCAACTGCTAGAATATAATTTAATGAATCTCATATTGCAACAAAAATACACTAAGCAACAGTACCATAATGCAACATGACCACACGAGCAAGGTCGCAATTCAACTTAACATATGACTATCTTAATCCAACATAGCATCTCATAAATTAGATAAGTATTGTATTGACTACATTACATTGAATGTCTTAATGGGACCAAACACATTAATGAACATAACAATAATACAACATATTCTAGGTGATTATACTTAAAGAATAAATTACACTAGGTTCTAGTTATTATCGATATGTAATAACAACTCATTAACAACTCCACCCTCAGGATGATGATGATGGTGGTGGTGGTGGTGGTGGTGGTGGTGGTTAACATCCACTCATACCTAAAGAAGCCAAGTAAATTTAATTCATGTCTATCTTAAAATCACTCTCTACATAATATAGATTTTTAATTAAATATTAATAAAATAATGTTAACATTTTGTGCAAAATTGCATTACTTTTAATGTATCCTTACTTTATAAATAATTATTATGTTATAATTTTCTTATAACATAAGAAATTAAACAACTTATTCTCATAATATTAAAATGTCATGGATTATTTTTAATGTAATTATTAATTATTAATTAAAATATAACAATATAATTTAAAGAGATTAATGATATTATTTCATTAATAATTACATGGTTAATTAATTACATAAAAATTACTTCTTAACAACTTTTTATTAAGTCAGATTATTGTTTCATTAAACACATTAGTTTTATTAATATTATTTTTTTTATTAAGTGAGATTAATGTTTCATTAAACACAATAGTTTTTTTTATTAATATTGTTATTGCTAGTTATTAAATGTTTATCATCCACTTTAATGAGAATAGTATAATTTCATTTAACTTTTTATAAAGGCATTAGGATGGAATTGTTAAACAGTAAAAAGTTGAATAAATATTGAGAATACTAAACAAGTTGAAAAATGAATCACTATAAAAGTGTAACCAGCATCATACATAAAACAACATAATTTTAAAAATAAAAAATAAGTAAATCAGATATTGAATGTTTTTCTTTGCTCATGTGTCTTAATGATAATAATGTTCAAGGAGATTACGCAATCAAAATCTTAATAATGTTTACATGGAGGAGAAACCCTTAGTATTTTTCTGTTCTCCAGACAGGCAGTCTGACGACGCCCTTTCTACTTAAGTTTTTCTTTCAACCAAATAGCCAAATAGCACCACTCTCTTTCAATTTGCAGCGATGAAATTAACTGAGAGAACATTCCAATGACCGGTCAGTTGCGACTTAATTTATCTTTCTGACCGGCAGTGCCTGTTTGTTTCTGCAGGTCACCTGATTCATAACTGTCCAATGGCCTTCTTTCCAACAAAGAATTTGAAGCGTCCAGTAGCTAGCTGAGGTGCATAAATTAGTATAAAAGCATTCCAACATCCCATTGGAATCTTGTGACAGTTAGTTCGGGGTTTCATTATGAATTAATGGATACTGACGAATGCATGAGGTACAATAAAAATGATAGTACATGCTCATTAAATGGAATGGCATTGTAAAACTGAAACAAAGAAAAACTGGAATGGCATTGTTTCATTAAACACATTAATTTTATTAATATTATTTTTTATTAAATAAGATTAGTGTTTCATTAAACACAATAGTTTTATTAATATTGTTATTGCTAGTTATTAAATGTTTATCATCCACTTTAATGAGAATAATATAATTTCATTTAACTTTTTATTAAGGCATTAGGATGGAATTGTTAAACAGTAAAAAGTTGAATAAATATTGAGAATACTAAACAAGTTGAAAAATGAATCACTATAAAAGTGTAACCAGCATCATACATAAAACAACATAATTTTAAAAATAAAAAATAATTAAATCAGATATTGAATGTTTTTCTTTGCTAATGTGTATTGATTATAATAATGTTCAAGGAGATTACGCAATCAAAATCTTAATAATGTTTACATGGAGGAGAGACCCTTAGTATTCCTCTGTTCTCCAGGCAGGCAGTCTGACGACGCCCTTTCTACTTAAGTTTTTCTGTATTTCAGTTTTACAATGCCATTCCATTTAATGAGCATGTACTATCATTTTTATTGTACGTCATGCATTCGTCAGTGTCCATTAATTCATAATGAAACCCCGAACTAACTGTCACAAGATTCCAATGGGATGTTGGAATGCTTTTATACTAATTTATACACCTCAGCTACTGGACGCTTCAAATTCTTTGTTGCAAAGAAGGCATTCTGCTTTATTGCCATTGGACAGTTATGAATTAGGTGACCTACAGAAGCAAACAGGCACTGCCGGAAGAGATGAATTTACCTGGTCGTTTACCAACAGAAAGCTGGTCATTGATATTCGTAACTTTCTGGTCGTCGTTAGAAAAGGAGCAGTCCATGACATGAGCAATAGGTTGCAGTCTCTGAGCAAAACGATGAATGGTATCTTGGTATTAGGTCTCTCTCAATCGATATATTCACTTTTCCACATAAGAAAGTACACATATTGGATTTAAGATGCTTTGTTATACCTGCAAGTAAATAAATAACAACCACCCAATTACCAATAATTTAGTTGATCATCTCAGCTTTTACCAATAATTTAGTTGATCATCTCAGCTTCTACCAGGAAATAGCCATGGCAGAAATACATACATGGCGTTAATCATCTCAACTACGTAATTGGTAATTGAAATACATACATTCACAGCAATAACTATTGAAGCAGCATTTCCCCAAAGGCACGGCATCTTTCATTATTTTCTTGCATATAGGGCAGTTCAATTCTGCTGGAATTTGTAGGCCGCCAGAAACCTTTTTGTGAATAGCAGGCGCGCATCTGGAAGTTAACTACTCACAAAAAGGTTTCTGGCGGCCTACAAATTCCAGCATAATTGAACTGCCCTATATGCAAGAAAATAATGAAAGATGCTGTGCTTTTGGGGAAATGCTGCTTCAACAGTTATTGCCGTGAATGTATTTCAATTACCAGTTAAAGTCGAGATGATTAAGGTCATCATTGCCATCATGGCTATTAATTGGTTGGGTGGTTGTTATTGATTTATGTGCAGGTATAACAAAACATCTTAAATCCAATATGTGTACTTGCTTATGTGGAGAAGTGAATATATCAAATTGATAGAGACCTAATATTCAATAAAACTCTCCAAGATACCATTCATCGTTTTGATCAGAGACTGCAACCTATTGATCATGTCATGGACTGCTCCGTTTCTAACGACGACCAAAAAGTTACGACTATCAATGACCAGCTTTCTGTTGGTAAACGACCAGGTAAATTTATCTCATCCTGCATCAACTAAATTATATCTTTTTTTTTTCTGAATTAAGTTCGTTTAGATACAAATTATGCAGGTGTTCTAAATGGGAAGCATTTAATCCCGCGGCCTGGCTAAGTGTGCTATAGATGTCGCATTACATTATGTTGTTCAAGCAATGCCTGTTTAAAGTTTATATAAAGAAAATAGCACCACTCTCTTTCAATTTGCAGCGATAAAATTAACTGAGAGAACATTCCAATGACCGGTCAGTTGCGACTTAATTTATCTTTATGACCGACAGTGCCTGTTTGTTTCTGTAGGTCACCTGATTCATAACTGTCCAATGGCCTTCTTTCGAACAAAGAATTTGAAGCGTCCAGTAGCTGAGGTGTATAAATTAGTATAAAAGAATTCCAACATCCCATTGGAATCTTGTGACAGTTCGTTCGGGGTTTCATTATGAATTAATGGACACTGACGAATGCATGACGTACAATAAAAATGATAGTACATGCTCATTAAATGGAATGGCATTGTAAAACTGAAATAAATAAAAACTTAGTAGAAAGGGCGTCGTCAGACTGCCTGCCTGGAGAACAGAAAAATACTAAGGGTTTCTCCTCCATGTAAACATTATTAAGATTTTGATTGCGTAATCTCCTTGAACATTATTATCATTAATACACATTAGCAAAGAAAAACATTCAATATCTGATTTAATTATTTTTTATTTTTAAAATTATGTTGTTTTATGTACGATGCTGGTTACACTTTTATAGTATTCATTTTTCAACTTGTTTAGTATTCTCAATATTTATTCAACTTTTTACTGTTTAACAATTTCATCCTAATACCTTAATAAAAAGTTAAATGAAATTATATTATTCTCATTAAAGTGGATGATAAACATTTAATAACTAGCCATAACAATATTAATAAAACTATTGTGTTTAATGAAACATTAATCTCATTTAATAAAAAAATAATATTTATAAAATTAATGTGTTTAATGAAACAATAATTTGACTTAATAAAAAGTTGTTAAGAAGTGATTTTTATGTAATTAATTAATCATGTAATTATTAATGAAATAATATCATTAATGTCTTTAAATTATATTGTTATATTTTAATTAATAATTTTTAATTACATTAAAAATAATCCATAACATTTTAATATTATGAGAATAAGTTGTTTAATTTCTTATGTTATAAGAAAATTATAACATAATAATTATTTATAAAGTAAGGATACATTAAAAGTAATGCAATTTTGCACAAAATGTTAGCATTATTTTATTAATCTATATTGTGTAGAGAGTGATTTTAAGATAGACATGAATTAAATTTAATTGGTTTCTTTAGGTATGAGTGGATGTTAACGACCACCACCACCACCACCACCATCATCATCCTTACTGTGGAATTGTTAATGAGTTGTTATTACATATAGATAATAACTAAAAACTAGTGTAATTTATTCTTTAAGTATAATCACCCACTTACACTTAACTAGATTTCTCCCTCCGAAAATTATTGGTTCCCATGTGTCATTCTTTTGGAGCGAATGAAATTCCTCCTTCATGGTTTTTTTCCATATTAGGTCTTCATATTATTCTTCATATGTATGTGGGTAATATTCAATTATTATAAAACATTTATCACCACATAAATGGTCCTTGATAGAAACGCCACTCTCAAATTGAGATCTAATCCTTCTAGAATCACTAGGATTCCTAGATAGTTCCCATGTTGCTTGAATGGTATTTCATTCCCACTTTGGCCTTTTGGGGATGTTAATATATGAAATTGAATCATCATTATCATACATTTTAGAATCACAAATTTCATTAGTTCCTTCATTTACAACCAAAGGTGGAGGAGGTGAGGAAGATTCTCCAATTTCTGCTACTAGCATAGGCTCTTCTTCAAAATGAATACTTCTTTCAATGAAAGATTTTTGAGTGCTCATGTTGATCATCTTACACAATTTATAATATTCATAATACCCAACAAATAGGAACATTTGAATTTTGGGTTCCAAAGCCCTCCTTTTGTCCAATGGAATTCTAACCCATGCTCTTGGGCCAAAAATCCTTAAATGAGACACATCAGGCTTGTGTCCACTCCAAGATTTGAAAGGAGTAACTGCATCAATTTTCTTGCGAGGCACCCTATTATGGATGTAGGATGAATAGTTTATAGCTTCAACCCAAAAATTTGGTGGAAAATTCTTAGATTCTATCATACAAGTAGCCATCTCCTTGAGGATTCTATTCTTCCTCTCAGCAACATCTTTCTATTGAGGTGTGTAAGGAATAGAGTGATGCATCTCGATACATGCATATTCACATTATTCAATGAAATCGGACTTGAAATATTCACCACCATTATCAAATATAAGGATCTTGATTTTCCTCCCATACTGGTTCTCAACAAGGCTTTAAAAACCTTGAAGTTATCAAAAACTTTTGACTTGAGTTTAAGGAACTAAACCCAAAAGTACCTAGAAAATTCATCTATGAAGGTCAGTGTTGATGTATTTGTAACTTCAGAAGATATTTTGATGTATATAATCATTGTATGTTGTTGTACCCCCATTAGGGATGTGTTTACCCCCATTGGTATGTCTTAATTGTGTCTAGACCTTGAGTTACAACCTCTGTTGTAAGCCGAGGAAACATTCCCCAATGTAACATCATGCAATGTGTATTTGGATTCTCTCTAGGAGAAGTCAACCCTGTTAGGGAAGACATGTGGGACCTAGTATTATGTTTGGTCAGTGACTTGAAAGGGTATAAATAGGGAGGTGCTCTACCTCATTTATACACACCTCACACTCTCAAGTTCGAATGAGAGAGAGAGAGAGAGAGAGAGAGACAAAGGAGGAGAGATAGATAGTTGTTGTATACTTCCTATTACTGCTTTTGATCATCTTACTATTTCAAGGAAGTTTGCATAGTTTTTTCCTTTATGGTTTCCCCAGTGAAAATATTTGTGTCTCGTGTATCTTTTTATATCTTATGCATCTTGTTGTACTTGTTATTCTTTCAGATAAAGATCCTAGATAAACTAATCAGATCTAAAGAAAAACTAACATGGTATCAGAGCCTCTATGAAAGAAGGCACTGTACGACAACTGAAACTAGGGCTTCCTAGTTCAAGGTGTTCTCTCCATAGATCATCAAGAAATGAGGGATAGGCTAACTCACCTCAATAGGGCACATATTTTGGTGGAAGTAGTTTCAAAGTTGAAGAAGTTTCATTTTTTTCCGTGTCACTAATGCTAGGAGGAACTAGGGCATCAAGTTTCAAAGGCTTCCCACCTCAGTTTTCAGAAAGTGACCTTGTTGAGAAACTCACCTCAAGGAGGCGCAATTTTTTGTCCAAACGAAATTCCCAAACTCCAATTTTTTAAAATTAGGGTTTCTATGACAAACCCTAGGTTAGCCATATCTAAAACCAGGTAGGACACCTCAAATCGGTAATATATAAATATTTTCTATTTCCATTTGAGGTTCTCATTTGAAAAGATGATTCACCATACTCAGCTTGAGGACAAACTTGGATGGGTTGATAACTTCCAAACATGGAAGTACATAATCTCTTTCATCCTTGAAGAAAATGACTTGGAATAGTTTATCACTGAAGAATTTCTAGAACCAAAGGGAGATGAGGCTAAGTTCACTCAAAGCATGGCTAAGGCTGCTCAAAGCATGGCTAAGGCTAAGAGAATAATTGCAGATTCTATTAAGGATCACCTCATCCCCCATGTGTCTTCATTCAAGACATTGAAGGAAGCATATGATGCTTGGACTACGTTGCTCGAAGGAAAGAACATCAACTAGAAGATTACTTTGAGGAACCGGTTGAAGAATGTGAAAATATAGAACTATGAGACTATACAGTCTTACTTCACAAGGTTTTCTCAAATCAAAGAACAACTTGAAGTGGTTGAAGATAGTGTCGAAGAAGGATAAATTGTAATGACTACCTTAAATTGTCTCCCTATATCATGGGACTCATTCATTCAAGGGATTTGTGAAATAAGGAGGTTGATCTCTTTCAGCAGACTCCGAGAAGAATGTACAGAGGAAGAATATTGACTTGTGACAAGAGAAGAGAAGATGGGAGAAACTGAATATCAAGCTCTCACACTTCACACTAGGAAGAACTTGAAGAAGAAGGAGAAGAAAGAGAACTTTCATCACAACAAGAAGAAGGAGAAGAAACAGAAGAATACGAAAAGAGATGCTTCAAATGTTCAATGCTACACTTGTGATAAAAAGGGATATTTTGCAATAGATTGTCCCATCAGGAAAAAGAGACACCATGCTCATATTGCCGAAGATGATGAACCAACAAAAAAATATTCAGACAAGAGAAGGATGATTTAGATGAAGAGTATGTGCTGACTGCAGCACTTACGAGAACTCTCTCACATGAAGAGCATTGATTGGAATTGTTCGTTAATATATCTGAACATGAATCACCACACAAGGTAAAACTTGGGGATGAATTACCAACACCCCATAAAAGAGAGTTGAGAATATTCATACAAGCTTGACTCTGAGAAATCCTTGAAGATGAAGCATGTGTTATATGCTCCAGGATTGAAGAAGAATCTTCTCTCCATCTATGCACTAGATGCAAAGGGACTTAGGGTTTATTTTGTTGATGGCCAAGTTCTGATGTGGCCCAGAGGAAAGACAATAGAGGATGCAACATTGATTAGAGAATAAGACGGGGACTTGCACAAGCTAAAGGGACAACCTGAAGAAGCACTAGTTCATGAGTTAATTGAACTAACTGAACTATGGCACAGAAGTCTTGCACATGTGCACTACAGATCACTAGCAATGGAAAGCAAAGCAGTCTCAGGATTTCCAAAGATCCAAGAAAAGAATGAAGGAATTTTCAAAGGATGTGCACAAGGAAAGAATGCGAAGACAAAATTTCCCAGCAGTGAGAGCAAAGCTAAATGAATATTGGAGATAGTACACTCAGATGTATGTGGACCCATGTCTTCTAGTTCATTAAGTGGGTATGTGTACTATGTTTTCTTTATAGATAATTTCTCACGTAATACTTGGATATATTTCTTGAAAGGGAAAAGTTAAGTTTTCAGCAAATTCAAGGAATATAAATCCTTGGTCAAGAACCAAACTGATAGGAAGATTGATATTCTACAGTACGATAATGGAGAAGAATTCACATTAGATGAATTCAAGGAACTCTACAGAGAGTCCAGGATTAAGAGGGAGTTGAGAACTCCATACATTCCTCAACAGAAAGGGGTTGTGGAATGAAATAACCGAACCACTATGGAAGCAACAAGAGCAATGTTGCATGAACAGGATCTTCCCATGCACCTTTGGGCAAAGGAAGCAAGAACAACTGTGTATGTATAGAACCGTAGTCCTCATGTTGTACATGACAACGAGACTCCTGGAGACATTTTCTCAAGAGAGAAACTAGAATTCAGCCATCTGAGAATATTTGGTTTCCCGATGTACATACATATCCCAACCGAGAAAAGGACCAAGCTCGATCCTTATGGGAGGAAGGGTATATTCGTAGGATATAGTGATACATCAAAGTCCTACCGAATATACTTCCTAGGATTCAAGAAGATATACATCAATAGAGATGTAACCTTATATGAAGAGTTGACATACTTCATATATAGGATTATACCTATCTAGGAAGTTGAGGAACCTGAAGAGACAAGAGTCTAAGATATGGAAATTGGAGAATCAATTCTAGAATACCATGAAGATCATGACATGAAGAAACCACAAGAACTGATAGAGACAATCCTCGAGAAGGAATCCCATAACAGGAAACCATCATGGGAATGGGAGCTCATATGAGAAGATGAAACGTATGGTGCTCCAGAAGGAATACATAGAGAGATAAAGAAGGAAAATCCCTGCAATAGATACTTGGCCCTGTTGTGTGACATCATTAATAGAGAACCTTCCACCTATGAAGAGGCTACATAAAAGAAATAATGTAAGGATGCTATGATCAAGGAATATCAGTTGATCATGAAGAATGATGTCTAGGAGATAGTTCCGAGATTGGAGAATAAGTTCGTCGTCACTTCAAAGTGGATCTAAAAGATCAAGAATGTTTTAGATGGCATCATCGAGAAATATAAGGCAAGATTCCTAGAATGAGACTTCTCATAGAAATAAGGCATAGACTATAGAGAGAAATTTGCACCCGTGGCAAGGTATACTTCCATTATGACCATACTTTCTTTGGCAGTAAATATGAAATGGAAAATACACTAGATGGATGTAAACACAAACTTCTTGAATGGTGTAGTCCGGGAGGAAGTGTACATGGAACAACCAATGGGATTCAAGACACATGACAGGAAGACCCATGTGTGAAAATTGAAGAAGGCCTTGTATGGATTGAAACAATCACGGAGGACATGGTACGGTAGTATGGATAAGCTCCTTATGATCTTGGGCTTTACCAAGAGTAAAGTATATTCCAACCTTTACTTCAAGGTGGAAGACGGAAGACCAGTGATACTCCTGTTATATGTCGATGACTTGTTTTTGACAAATAATGAGGAACTCATTAAAGATGCAACAAGGAGACTTGATATAGAGTTCGAGATGAAAGACCTAGGTATGATGCACTACTTCTTAGGAATGGAGATGTGGCAGAGTGCAAATGGGATTTTCCTTGGTCAACGAAAGTATGCAGTGGAGATTCTGAAGAGATTCAGAATGTTGGACTGCAAGGCAATAACCAAACCTATGGAATATAACTTGAAGCTTCTAAGTGGTGCTTCATTTGAGTCGGTTGATGTCACAATGTATCATTAGATGATTGGCTCATTGATGTATCTAAGGAATATGAGACCAAACATATGCTTTGCGATGAACACCCTATTCTAGTTCCTAATGGATCTAAGACATGTTCACCTGATATCTGCAAAGCATGTTCTGAGCTACCTAAAATGTACAGTGTAATATGGGCTCAAATATCTTGTGAATAACAAGATTAACCTACACTATTATGTTGATTCAGATTGGGAAGGTAGCACCACTCACAGTAAGAGCACCTTAGGTTGCTGCTTCAGTTTGGGATCTGGAATGATCTCCTAGTTCAATAGGAAGAAATCATGTGTGGTCCTGAGTACAACTGAGGCAAATTATGTTGTTGCTTGCTAGGCTAGTTGCGATGTAGTGTGGCTACAAAAGCTACTGTCTGACTTGTTTGATCTCTAGTTGGATGTGAATTGTATCTTCTATGAAAAGAAGAGTTGAATGAAGCTATAAAAAAACCCAGTGTTCCATGACAATTTGAAGCACATCAAGATCAAGTTCCACTATATCAGGGATATGGTTCAAAGAGGAGCAATGAAGCTCCAGTACATGGAAATGGAGGAGTAGATAACCGATGTGTTGACCAAGCCTCTAGCCAGAGTGAAGTTCAAGTAATTCAAAGAAAGACTTGGTGTGATCCAGATCGAGACCCCTCGAAAGAGGGAGTGTTATGTTCTAGAATAGTTAGAGAGATAGGTTGTTTGAGTGTAACATCATGGCAAATCTCATAGGTTGCTCTGATGTAATCAGTCTTGTAGGTTATCCATGGATGTAGTAAGTCTTGGAAAAGCTCGTAGGTTATATTGGGATATAATCAATCCTGATATGATTCTATTCTAGAAATAAATGATGCATAATATCTCACATGGGAAATGAGACAGGTTGTCCAAGTAGAAAAAAATACTAGTGAAGGAGGATGCTCAGGTGTAATCAGTGATGTAGGTTGTTCTCGGATGTAATTTATCCTAGCAAAGCTCACAGGTTATTCTTGGATATAATAAATCCTGATACGGGTTATCGAAATGTAAAAATGAGACCTAGCCTGGTACATCTTGGGTTATTCAAATGTAATAAGTCCTATGGGTTGTCTGAGTGTAAAAATGAGACTTGGTGTGGTACGCAGGTTACTCAAATGTAATATGCCCCCAAGGTTGTCTAAAAATAAAAGATCGTGGAAGCAAGTTGTTTAGATGTAATGAGTCCTTAAGTTTGATTTGGAACATAAAAGGTCCTAATGTAGCAGGTTGTTTGGTCATAACCAGTCCTTACATATGTGTGTGTGTGAGTGTTCCCATGTTGAGATGATAAGATCATGAAGCACAAGAGGTGCACCTAGGCGATTCTCCCTTTACTGGTAGAATGTAGGTTGACCATGGAGAGATATAATGCACTAAGTGTGCTCCTAGGATATTCTCACATAGTAGAAGTTGCAGGTTGTCTTAATGATGTGAAAAATATCTTGGCTTACTCCTATGGTGAAAGAACACAAGTACGATTTACATCTAAATCCTTGTTCTTTGTTTTGTTTTGTGTAGGACAAAAGAGATACGAGATGAAGGTAGGAGATGCAGGTTATTACCGTGGAAATGTAAAGAAGGTATTGAACTGTTCCTATGAGATGCCTTGCTAGATATGTGATGAATACCTTGCTGAGGACTCGGACTACACCCAGTCGAGAGAGGGATAGATCTGTAGAAACTTCTGATGACAGATAGTATGGTACTATGATCAAATAATAAGATGATGATGGAAGAAACTATGATGATGAATCCATGACTTCGTGATGATGAATGTGCGATGAATGCTTGACTAGATGTGTTGATGACTGTGAAGAGAGAGAATGCCTTCCTAGTTAAGAGGGAGTGTTTATGTATTTGTAACTTTACAAGATATTATGATGTATATTATCATTGTATTTTGTTGTACCCCCATTGGGGATGTGTTTACTATTGAAATATTGTAACTTCGAAGAATATTCTATATGTATCTTTTGTGGTCCTTGATGGTCCTACCTGGAGAACCACTTGTATTATCTTGTACCCTGATGCTTCTAATCGGAAGAACTAATAAGAGTCATGAGGTTGTCCCCTCTAATTGTAAAGGTGGGTCATTCGCACCCCAGTGTGGTTACTTGAGCCTACATGTGTAACTCGAGCCTACATGATTAACTCGAGCCTACATGTCGGATGAGTTAATTGAAGTGAACGGATGAATACAAATAGAGGTGTAGCTCTCCTCATTTGAACACAAACTCTCACTTGTGTAGCGCATTAGTGGAGAAGAGAAGGGTAGCTGGAGAAGGAGGAGGATCATGCTTTGATCTCCTTGTTGGTTTTACCTTTTATCTTTTTGGGGCATCTATATTGAGGAAGTTTTTGCTGGGTTTTTCCCTTTAGGGTTTTCCCAGGATAAATCTGTGTGTTCCTTTTGTATAGTTGTGCTTGTCTATCTTTCAGTGATCCTGTTTATATGCTTTTGCTATGAATTTGAAATGAAATACTAATGATCTAGCTTAGCATATGAAAATTTAACATGGAATCAGATCCACCCTGAAAGAAGAAATTGTGCAGCTACAGAATCTAGGGATTCTTACTTTTTGGTTCTCTCTCCACAATCGATCAGCAAAATAAGGCTAGGTTGACTCTCCATTGAAGGGCGCATCTTTCTATCGAAGCGGAATTCGATTCCGAGCATTTTCAGCTTTTGGTGCGGGAAATTAGGGCTTCTTGCAGAAGAAGAATTTTTGAGTGAGCCCAGCATAGGATTTATATCCTCATCAAAATCAAATTTTAGAGACCTGGATCAAGAAATTTGGTTGGGTGAAACTCCAGGAAAGTCAAACCCTAGTTTGACCCCGATCTGGAAAAACCCTAAATACTAAAACTGCTAAGTTTTGGTACATTCACTATATCCTGAGATTGGAGAAGGATCAAGAGTTTAAAATCGCAAAGGCTAAAGATAAAATCCTGATTTACACTATATCCAAAATTCAGCCTCAGATTCGCTATATTCTGGAAGATATGATCCCTCCAAGTTAGGGTTTCAGCCTATTCTATAATTCATCCGTAAACAGGACACCTGGGGAGAATTGCTATAGCGTGGGATACAGAGGTCCAAATGGAATTTTGGAAGATGTTCTAGAAACAGAATGGAATTTAATTTCTGTGGTCCAAATTTGAGAACCTGAAGATGAACCAGTGACACGTGGCATGCCGTACAACTTCACTGTACTGAATAGTCCTGTAACAGGTCACCTTGGTAAAATGATCATAAATCCCAATTGGTGAAACCAATTCTACTTAAACCTATGTTTTTGGATCAAGGACATGCGAGGTTACCTCAGTGAGAAATTTTAGACATAGAGGAGCAGTAATTTTGGAGATATCACTGCAACAGTAACAGGCATTTCTGCAAAAGAAATTGAAAAACTAGGGCTTCCTGTTCTGGGAGCTTCCCTCCATTGTTTTCAAAAAAGGAGTACATTGGATAGGTCCATTTAAAGATATATATATTTCTATCCAATCAGATCTGAAATATTCCAAGTTTTGAAAATTAGGGTTTTTCTGACAAACCCTAGATCAGCCAACTCCGGAAGCAGGACGGACACCTCAAATCGGTAAGATCTAATCTTTTGCTATTTGCATTTGAGGTTCTCATTTCAAAGTGATCTATCACATCAAATGGATGATAAGCTTGGTGAAGTTGAAAAATTCCAAGCATGGAAGTATTTGATCTCTCTGAAGAAAATGAATTGGACACCTACATGAGTAGAGACGTTCCAGTTCTAGAGGGAGATGAGCCTCAAAGCCTTACACAAGAAGAACTCGATCAAGGCCAAGAAGATCATTGTTGATTCAATCACAGATCAACTTGTACCACAAGTGTCTTCCCTAAAGACACCGAAGATGTTTGATTCCTTGATCAAGCTATTTGAAGAAAAGAACATAATTCAGAAGATGGATTTGAGAAAACAGTTGAAGAATGTGAAGATCCAAAATGCAGAACAACTTGAAGCGGTAGAAGAAAAAGTATGCAGAAGTGGTGATATCCACCTTGAATGGCCTCCCAGCATCATGGGATTCATTCATGTGAAGAATGTATACCAGAAGTAAGTGATTACTTTCAGCTCGACTAATAAGAAGAGAAGAAGAAGATGGGAGCTATTGAAGATCAAGCTCTCACCATTCAAAGAAGATCCCTCAAGTGATGAGGAATATGAAAAACTCAATTCTTGAAGAACCTCTTATTCATCTTATCATTTGGATAAGAAATGATGATTTCATGAATGAAGAAGATGATAAAGCAGAATGATCAAGATGGAGTCTACCCACAAAACAAATAAAAGATAAGTATTCAATTGCCATTTCATGATATTGTTTTGTTATACAGTTAATGTGTTATGCATGATAGATTGTTTACATTAATACTACTAATATGCATGGGACGGGTAAGTAGCTCATGGCACTATACAAATCTCCAGTACTACTTATCAAACCTCTTTGCTGACATATTGGATTAGTGCACAATCTCAATGATGTCATGGTAGAGATGGAAGGCATCTAGAAAGTTTCTGTGAGATATGGATGAATGTTGTATTGGCTAAATAGTTGCATGATGCATAAGAATTTGTCGTTATGCATATGTTTTATGAAATAGTTCTAACCATGCAACTGGTGCATTTGAATTGTAGGAAAGGTCCTGTACAACCTCCTACAAGAAAAGAAAGACGAGACTTGTTCCGAAGAACAAGTGATGACAATTCAATAAACATGAATCTAAAGCTCCCAGGGTCAGAGACACCATGATGGAAGAAAGAGCTTCAAAGAGTGGTAGATCCACCTCAAAGGATGAAGACCACCATGGGTATGAGAGATAACTCAATATGAATAAAAGAATTCTATGAAAGAAACTATGATCAAAGAATAACAGTTGATCATGGGGAATGATGTATACGATATGATTTCGAGACATAAAGGGAAATACATAGTATCCTCCATATGGATCTACAAGAACAAGTGTACAAAGAAAGGTTCATGATTGTCCTCAGAAAGAATAGAATATGACATGACATACTCTATTTACCAGTATATATCAAGCATAGAACCACCTGTACAGAATGAAGAAGGAAGATAATACTCCACTTCAGGGGGAGTGACTACAGAAGATATATGAATTCAACACAGTACGACATGATGGACAACTTCTTAATGGATCGAGACTTTACCAAGAGTAAAGTGGGTTCCAACCTTCAAAGTTGAATGCAGAAGACTAGGATATGTTG
>LPNX010510363.1:18939-172062 GCA_001517045.1 Pseudotsuga menziesii
GCCATTGATGTACTTAACAAATACCAGACCAAACATTTGTTTTTCTATGAACACCTTAAGTCAATATCTTGTTCAACTAAGATGGGTTCACCTAGTAACTACAAAACATGTGATGAGATACTTGAAAGGGACTATAGACTTTGGTTTATATTATGATGATAGCCATGAGTATAGATTGTATGACTACACAGATGCAGATTGGGCTGGAAGTATCTTAGATAGGAAAAGCACATTAGGTAGATGCTTTTGGGGTCTGCTATGAGTTCATGGTTTAGCAGGAAACAGTCCAATGTTTCTCGTAGCATGGTTGAAGCAAGATACATAGTAGATTGCTCTGCTAATTTGTGAAGCCATATGGCTTCAGAAGTTGATATCAGGTCTCTTTGAACTGAAGATGGATACTACAATGATTCTATGTGATAACCAGAGTTGTGATGACAGAGAACCCTGTGTTCTATCGTAACACATAGAAATATGGTATTTCTACATACGAGATAAGATGCAGATGATGATGTTTAAGTATTCCCATATTGAAGATATATATGATGTTTCATTATTTACATATTGTAGATGCAGATGATGGTGATTCCGTATTTCTATACTGAATATAGAGATGATGATGCTTTCAGTATTTCTATACTTAAGATATAGATGATGATGCTTTCAGTATTCACATACTGGAGATACAGATGGTGATAATTCAGTATTCACATACTGAAGATGTAGATGATGATGGTTTGGTTGCTAATGTGCTAACGAAACCTCTATCTTGAGTAAAGTTCAAACACTTTCGAGACAAGCTTGGTGAGGTTTGGAAGAACCTTCCTCGAAAGGGGGAGTAGTGATGTTGTAGTGGGATTATATCATCCTTGGGCATCTGCCCTAAAGTGATCTGGTGATCTCGGCCCCCGTGAATGTGGTAGGATTGCATCATCCCTGAACTTCGGTTCAAAATGTATCTGGAGGTCTCAGCCCCCGTGAAAGTGGTGGATTGCATCATCCCTGAACCTCAGTTCAAAATTTATCCGGAGGTCTCGGCCCCCGTGAAAGTGGTGGATTGCATCATCCCTGAACCTCCGTTCAAAATGTATCCAGAGGTCTCGGCCCCCATGAAAGTGGTGGATTGCATCATCCCTGAACCTCAGTTCAAAATGTATCCGGAGGTCTTGGCCCCCGTGAAAGTGGTAGGATTCCATCATCCCTGAACCTCAGTTCAAAATGCATCCGAAGATCTCGGTCCCCATGAATGTGTAGGATTGTATCATCCTTGAACTTTGATTCAAAATGGATCCGATGACTTCGGTACTCGAGAATGTGTGTTGATCCCATAATTCCTAGAGGAAGGATTGTTTGAGTTCCACATATGTGTTGATCCTGTAATTCCGAAAGGAAGGATCATTAGTAACTCCGTAAAGACCTAAATCCCATAATTCTAAAAGGAAGGATCATTGAATTGATCCCGTAATTCCAATAGGAAGGATTGTCTAAGTTCCACAGATGTGTTGATCTTGTAATTCCAATAGGAAGGATTGTCTGAGTTCCACAAATGTGTTGATCCCGTAATTCTGAAAGGAAGGATCGTTAGTAACTCCGTAAAGACCTAAATCTCGTAATTACAAAAGGAAGGATCGTTAGTAACTCCGTAAAGACCTAAATCCCATAATTCCAAAACGAAGGATCGTTGGTAGCTTTGTAAAGACTTGATCCCATAATCCCAACAGGAAGGATTGTCTGAGTTCCATAGATGTGTTGATCCTGTAATTCCAATAGGAAGGATTGTCTGAGTTCCACAAATGTGTTGATCTTGTAATTCTGAAAGGAAGGATCGTTAGCAACTCCGTAAAGACCTAAATCCCATAATTCCGAAAGGAAGGATCGTTAGTAGCTCCGTAAATACTTGATCCCATAATTCCGAAAGGAAGGATCGTCTGAGCTCCACAGATGTGTTGATCCCATTACTCCAAAAGGAAGGATCGTTAGTAACTCCATAAAGACCTAAATCCCGTAATTCCGACTGGAAGGATCATCTAAGTACCACATACATGTTGATCCCCTAATTCTGAAAGGAAGGATCATGTTGATGTTTTGATGATGATGATGTTGATGTTTTGATCATGTTGATGTTTTGATGATGATGATGTTGATGTTTTGATGATAATGATGTTTTGATGTTGATGATATTTTCATGATGATGTTTTTTATCAAAATATTAGAGTATGATGATGATGTTGTTGCTGATCGAAAGGCCAAAGTGCTGAAGATGATGTTGCTGATCGAAAGGCCAAAGTGTTGAAGATGATGTTGTTGATCGAAAGGTCAAAGTGCTGAAGATGATGTTGCTGATCGAAAGGCCAAAGTGTTGAAGATGATGTTGTTGATTGAAAGGTCAAAGTGTTGAATATGATGTTGTTGATCGAAAGGTCAAAGCGCTGAAGATGATGTTACTGATCGAAAGGTCAAAGTGCTGAAGATGATTTTGCTGATCGAAAGGTCAAAGTGCTGAAGATGATGTTGCTGATCGAAAGGTCAAAGTGCTGAAGATGTTGTTGATCGAAGCAGTCAAAGTATTAATGATGATGAAGACTGAAGATTGAAGATGAAGACTACATAATGTTGAAAAGCTTCCAATGATTTATAGATGTATTACCCTGATGATGTTGATGATGTCCTCTATCTCTCTCCTACTATTGTTTTTGTTGATGTTGTTGTAGAATACCCTTCTCGTTTAGGGGGAGTGTTGAAATATTGTAACTTCGAAGAATATTCTATATGTATCTTTTGTGGTCCCCGATGGTCCTACCGGAAGAACCACTTGTATTATTTTGTACCCCGATGCTTCTAATCGAAAGAACTAATAAGAGTCATGAGGTTGTCCCCTCTAATTGTAAAGGTGGGTCATTAGCACCCCAGTGTGGTTACTTGAGCCTACATGTGTAACTCGAGCCTACATGATTAACTCGAGCCTACATGTCGGATGAGTTAATTGAAGTGAACGGATGAATATAAATAGAGGTGTAGCTCTCCTCATTTGAACACACACTCTCACTTGTGTAGCGCATTAGTGGAGAAGAGAAGAGTAACTGGAGAAGGAGGAGGATCAGGATTTGATCTCCTTGTTGGTTTTACCTTTTATCTTTTTGGGGAATCTATATTGAGGAAGTTTTTGCTGGGTTTTCCCAGGATAAATCTTTGTGTTCCTTTTGTATGGTTGTGCTTGTCTATCTTTCAGTGATCCTGTTTATATGCTTTTGTTATGAATTTGAAATGAAATACTAATGATCTAGCTTAGCATATGAAAATTTAACATTTACCCCGTTGCAATATTTCTTAATTGTGTCTATACCTTGAGTTACAACCTTCGTTGTAAGTCGTGGCAATAGTTCCCAGTGTAACATCATCTAATGTGTATTTGGAGTCTCTCTGGGAGTAGTCGACCCTATTATGCAAGACATGTGGGCCCTTGTTTTAAGTTTGGTTAGTGACTTGAAAGGGTATAAATAGGGAGGCGCTCTACCTCATTTATACACACCTTACACTCTCAAGTTTCCATGAGAGAGAGAGAGAGAGACAAAGGAGGAGAGATATATAGCTGTTGTATACTTCTTATTACTACTTTTGATCATCTTACTATTATGAGGAAGGTTGCGGGGTTTTCTCCTATGTGGTTTCCTCAGTGAAAATATTTGTGTGTCACGTATCTTTTATATCGTATGCATATTGTTGTAATTGTTATTCTTTTATATAAATATCCTAGATAAACTAATCATATCTAAAGAAAAACCAATAGTTACGACATACTTGGATTGACTCATGGACATATAAGGGAAGGGACCTGCAATGTTACTATGGATGAGCTCAAGAGGTGCATAGGTATTCTCAGGAGTGTCTCTCTCATACTTATGCTCTGGATGTTTTCCTAAAATGAAACCCTGACAGACTCCTTTGGAAAACTTTATCTTTGGCAACCATGAAACCATGTATTTTTCACACAAATTTGGAATATACTTATAGTTTAGATGACCAAACCTCTCATTCCAAATATTTCTTTCTTCATTGACCTTGGTGAGGAGAGAAGAGGGATTAGAAAAATACATGAAGTGTGAGAACCTCTAGACTTTTGAACTATGATCCAAAAAACCTTTAGCAATGACTCTACCATTCACAATATAAGAGATTTCAACTTAATTGGGAGAGAAAAAAACCTTCGCAGGAGACCCAGTGTGGGTCGTCTGGTAGGCTGACAAGAGATTAACATCAAGACCACGGACATACAAAACATTATTGAAGGAACCATGGTCAAAATCAATAATACCTTTACCCTTACTTTCAGCTTCTGAGTTATCTCCCAACAAAATGTTTGTACCCTTCGAATCATCAAAAGATCAGAAGGCTTCCTTTATTGAAACCATGTTCCTAGAAGCTCCAGAATCAATGATAAAGGAAGGAGATCTTGTAGTGCTTGCAACCATGGCATGAACTCTCTCCTTGTCTTCGAAAATGGACCTCCTCCCTTATTCTTTGAACCACCTGGAAGGGAGATGTTGTTCATCTCCAGGAGTTGAGTCATCATATAAATATGCTTCTTTATGCAAGAGCTCTCAAAATGAAATCCCTTACCACAATATGCGCACTTGTTACCTTCACCTTTACCTTTCTTCTTCTTGGAGTTTGAAGACTCCTCTTAAGACTTGGAATTGTCTCAATTTTTATCTAGAGGCTTCTTAACCTTCTTCTTACCTTTAGAATTAACCTTGGAATCTCCAACAACCAAATCTTGATCTTTGGAAGGTTTGATGGTGCCCATCAAGACCAATTTGTCTTGCTCCTGAGTCAAGGATTCCATTAAATATGCTAGTGAAGGCATATTCCAGTTTTGAACTGTAAACTTGGTGGCATGGAAGGTCAAAAAAAATATTGAGTAATCAGGGTTAAGCTTCAAAAGGATGGAAATGACTAGTTTTTCATCTTTTTATTAATACAACACTGTTTTAGCTTCAAAACCAGTGATTTGAACTTGGAGAAGTAGACTTGCAAGGATTTGAAGCTACTTAGACTTAGTGATATCATCTCGTTCTCCAGTTGATGACCCCTCATATTATATTTCTTTTCAATTAAATATTGGAGTTTCTCCCATACTTCATCCGGTGATCACAATCTATCAAAATGAAATATAAGGTCTCTAGAAATGTTGAGACATAAGAGACCATACGCCTCACCTCTCATATTATGCCATTTTATATTCTCTATTGCTGCATTAGACTTAGCTTCAACTACCATGGTCACTCTATAGAGGCCTTTAATCTGTATCATAATTTCCATCCTTTCCTTCCATTTGAAATAGTTGAATGGAGTCAAGATGTTTTGTTGAGATTGATCCATTCTTTAGCAACTGTACCCTTGAATAGACAGAATGTTCTCCTAGTGAGTGACATCGACCCTAAAAAAGAAATTATAAGAAGAGAATAATTGAGCTACCAAGTCTCTGATACCATGTGGAAATTAATCCCAGTCGTAGATCAATTGAAGTCACAAAATTGCTTGAAAACTATGCAAGAAACACTCAAAAGAAGACTGAATATGTTGAATAACATAAACTGTTGTTGATATTAATTTGAATCAGTTATCATTAAATATATATATGCTTCTCATGATGTAAGTTTTGCAAGTATTCAAAATCTAAAATATTTTATTCAAATCAGTACAAAAGAAGGCTTACTAAACTAATCAAAATCCCCCATAGGTGCATAAAACACTTTCCTAATCTATCAAGAGGCTCACTATTTTTCTAAATGAGTTGGTACAACTCATAAGTGAAGGAAAGTGTAATTTATCATGATTTTAAATGAAGAAAAGAAGGGATGTGATTTGGTGCAAAAAATGTTGGGCCAAATTAATGTCATTTTAATTCCGTTGTAGTAATTACCCAGCCATTTAATTTTTCAATCCAAGGTTCGTAGTCTTACGAAGCACCTGTAAAGTATATGCAAGACTGAAGTGAAATTAAGCTAATATAACCCCCCATGAAACTAAGACTAATCTAATCTAACCCCCCTTAAACTAAAACAAGCAATTGCTAAACTAATGCTGGAAGATGAAACACAAGGCTAAAAGTAAATTGCATAAAAGAAAGACAACATATGAAGAGCAACAAGACAACACATGTGAGCTCACATTAACAATAAATCAATATTAAATTACATCACAAGAATCAATCATAAATCATGAAAGCATCAAACCAATATTATGAACAAAAGCTAAGAATTCCCTTCTCCATATTACAAAGTCAAGACTAACTTCTAAAATCTACTATTCTCTAAGATAATCTAAGATCTAAAATATTCTAAGATAATATCCCATTACAAATGAAGAGAGAGAACTCCCTTTTATACATGAACTTCTTTGAGAAGAAGATAACCATCTGATAATGAGAGATCCACTATTCACTCAACCACTCAACTACTTTCCTATTATTACAAGATATGATCCCTTCAAATCCTCCACATATCTTTCACAAATTCTCCACATGTCTCTTAACCAAATCTCCATGATCTTCTCCTTGGAAGATTATTTGCATAACTATCTCCTTGAAATGATGGAGGAGATATACATGAAGTCTTGTCTTTGAATTAATCCTTCACATATTCCTACACATTACAAAGCCCATCCATACTTTGAGATGTTAGTGAAAAACATGTTAATTTTCTAATATTTAATCATAAATTCACTTTTAATACTAAATATAAATAAAGTGGAAATAATAAGGTGAAACCCACATATATGTATGGAAATGATATGATAAAAGGTTAATGGGACGATGAAATGTGAGGAATAGTGGAAGATAAAGTGGATGAAAAAGGGACATTTCTGCATCCCAACATACTCCCCAACTGAACTTGTTGCATGTCCTCATGCAACCATGTATGGATCTTCTCAAGAACTTTTGGCATCTGAACTTTGGCTTTTATTGATGATGTCTTTTTAACAATGAATATTTCCGGGGTGTGAAATATGTGAGTAACAACTGGCATTTTCTTATGGTTGGTTCTTGTGTGACAACCATGAATATAGAGAATGTTGGTTCTTGTGTTAACAACATTCATTTCATGATGTGAAATGCATGAGTAACAGCTGACATTTTCCTTATGGTTGGTTCTTGTGTGACAACCATGAATATAAAGAATATTGATTCTTGTGTTAACAACATTCATTTCATGATGTGAAATGCATGAGTAACAACTAAAATTTTCCTTATGGTTGGTTCTTGTGTGACAACGATGAATGTAAAGAATGTTGGTTCTTGTGTTAACAACATTCATTTAGTCATCTATTTTCTAGTTGCATAATAATTTAACCATACACTCACTGAAAATGATAAGATATTAATGTGCATAGAAAGCATCACTGTGCATAAGAAAGCCTTTTCTTTATGAATCATGCCAATATGTATATCAATGTGTATGAAGCAAAGTGCAATAGAGGATTTGTCGGAAAAGAAATGCTCGTGAATGGTAAATGAGATGAAAAATGGGTGATGGTGGTGAAAAGAATGGAATGATAGTAGTGAGTATGTATTGAATATAGTTCCCCCTCCCCAACTAATGTGGTTGCATGTCCTCATGCAACCTAGCATGGGATGTGAAAGAAATGGAGCATGGTGAGGGAATTTTCCAAATTATTCATTTCTAGCATGTAAGGAATTGCATGATTAAATTTTAGAAAACAACATATCCCCACTTACCCAAAAAGTAGATGAACAATGCAACAACAATGTAGCTGATGCCGCTGGATCGTGGAATGTGTCACTACTACAATGGATGTAATTGCTAGGTCATGGGCAGTAAAGGAATCGAAACTGCTGCTACTGAATCATAGAGAATATGTCACAGCTGTCAGATAAAAATGTAACTGTAAATGCTACTGCGGCTGTAACTACTGGAACTGTTGTAATGTGAAGTGAAGGAGTCTAAACTGCTGCTGATAAATAATGGAAAATGTGGAAGGCAGAAAGTGGAACTGTGGTACACTCATAGATCTGAAGTCATGTTTCCGCAACTGCTGATGGAGTCATGAAAAAGAATGTATAGTCTTCACCCGCTACAAAACCTAGTGGTACAATTCTAGTCATGTGAATAAATGTGTCAAGTTCGAGCATGAAGAGAAATCATTGGATTACCATCCATTGATTAATGTCGTTAACCAATGCGAGGAAACTCACCAGTGATGTCAATGAGTGCCAAGGTACCCAAGTACATATTGCGAAGTGCGAATAAATGTGCTGATGTCGAGCCACTTGCAAGATCTGACGATCAAGGGACATTGATGAATTCCCATGATTTCCAGCGAGAGAAATTTCCATTAAGGCATGCAAGCCTCCAGGTACTCAATAATGAACTCTAGTCTATATCCTAGATAAGGTGCTGAGGTCTATGGGGCAAGACTTGTTGAAAGGTGGGCCTTAAGGAATCCCACATCAGTCAACATGAGTTGGTATAAAAAGATTGGTAGGACTATTAGTGAAAAGATCTCAGAGTCAAACAGTGGATATGGCAAGGCTATGTAGTCATGGAAAGGGAGTTGGTTTTTTTCAGAAGGAAAACTAAAATGGAAAATGAACTGAAAAAGATAAAGGGATGTATGCAACTTAGAAAGATATGTATGTGTGAAGTTATGATAGATAAAGCGATGGAAAGTGGACTTCAAGACATGGATGGTGAAGGTGCTCTCAAGGAAAAATATGGATAAATAATCATGATGCAAGTTTATGGATGGTTTATGTGTAACAACCAACGTTATTATGTTTATGAGCAAACATCATGAGTAACAGCTCCTTCAGGTTGTCTCTCAAAGCATGTTTCTCAACAATTTTGTGTTTCTAACGAAAATCACTTCAGCAGCAAAATGCGACTGTCTCTAAAACCTGAAGAAAAAAAACAACTTTAGTACAAAATCCTGCATGAAAACTTATCAATGAATATGTATTGAATATATTTCTCCCTCCCCAACTGATCTGTTTGCATATCCTCATGCAACCTAGCATAAAAATTGTGAAAAGTTCATAAAAAAAACATATCACGCAGAAAGAAGTACATAAGCTGCAAATAAAATTACTTGTTTTCCATGTTGGTTTCATCTGCGATTATTGTCAAAGTGACTTTAAGAAAAACAATTCAGCGTTGATCATAAAAACAATTTCAGGAAAAATGAAAACGTCCATTTGCAACTTTATTTTTGTTTTGGTTGTTTTAATTTTTTATTTTTTTGTGCTATATATATATATATATATATATATTTTTTATTTTTATTTTTTTTTCTTTTGCAAAATGTAAAACAAAAGAAATAATTTTTATAATTTTATATATTTTTCTTGTTTTTGTTTTATTTTTACAACACACCAAAATAAAATAAAATAAAAATAATGGAAAAAACACTTAAAATTGAATTTATCTAATCTGTGTTCCTGGACATTCAACATTTAGAATTTAAAAATTTTAATAGAAGTGACAGCAAGATGCAACAGCCAGCTGTGACAGCGGCTGCAACAACTAGCTGCAATAGTGGCTGCAACAGCCAGCTGCGACACATAAGAAACTCGCTACGCTATGAGAAAATTAGTTTATTTTGCACTTTTATGGATTTTAAAATTAAATATCAGGCTACATCAACGAGCTGCAACACCCATTAGATCCTACATAAATTGTCGTTAACATAAAATGCATGCATACCTGCCACATACATATCGATCTTCTCCTGCTGTTGGTGAACGACTACTCCACTCCATAATAGATGATTGTCTCGAGCCTCTAGAGCTAATTGTGGATGTGTTTCTTAGACCTTTACTGTAAATTCATACACTGCACTGTCAAACCTCACAAGCAAAAAAAAAGAAGTTCAAATTCATTCTTGCGGCTTTCTATTCTCATTAAAAATGCATTGAATTATCGTTTTCTCCATATTTTTTGTTTTTTTGTTTGAGTTGACGGGAAATAAAATCATTGGTAGTGAACAAAGCTGCACCACATAGATTTTATTATTTCCTTTTACCATCATGTGCACAAAAAGAGTTAGCCAATTGCAAAATCACAATGAACGTTTTCAATCATTACTTAATGCACACACGACTATGGAAACTAAATGCATAGATCCAACACATATTCATACAGAGAGACATTCATCATTGAATTTCAGTTTTTAGATGGAAGCTTGTTCTGTGTTTTATAAACAATTTTTCCAGAGAAAGATCAGCCATTTGTCTGAGCTTTTTTCAGCATTTTCTTTGTTCAGCCCTTTTTCTAGCCTTTGTTCAACCTTTGTTCATCCTTTGTTCAGCCTTCACAAAACTATTTTCAGCCTTCACAAAATGATGTTCAACCTTTTCTTTGTTCAACCCTTTTTCTGAGCTTTGTTCATCCTTTGTTCATCCTTCACAAAACTATGTTTAGCCTTCACAAAACTATGTTCATCCTTCACAAAACTGTGTTCATCCTTTTTCAGAACTATGTTCAGCCTTCACAAAACTATTTTCATCCTTCACAGAACTATGTTCAGCCTTTATTGTCACAGCAATGGAGTTTACTGTTTCAGCTGCTTGGAACCGGCCGAAACAGTAAATTTGGAAAATACCCTCTTGGAAATTCAGTTGTATATCGCAAATCGTCGCTTTGTTTCATGATTTCCTCGTGATTCGGGTAAAGGAGGATGTTACTCACAAAATCCATTTCTTATATTTTCAAAATTCATTTCCATATGCCCGCAAATAAAGACACGAGTCAAGGTGTTCTTATCTGGGATGCATGTTGGGCCGACGTAGACTACTTGACAGTGTTTTTGTAATAACTTCTTTGTTTCATGCTCGATTTGAATGATTACAAAGCCAAACGAAAGTGGATTCATAGGGATACTTCTAGTAGAAACAGGTTTTAAAAATTCTATGGTATGGTATGTCATATAATCTGAATAACAACCTGCATCCTAATGTTGTTTGTGAGTTTCAGCCTAGACCAACAGTCACTATTTTGAGTACAACTTTTTCGTTAAAAGATGGATTGATGTGATTCCAATTGGATATGAAAATATATTCACCTAGGTATCTCCAATAGAAACAGGTTTTGAATACAAGAAGAATTGATGGGTCAAATATTCCAATGAACAGCTGAGAAAACATATTTTTTAGAGTGCAGATTTAGGATAGGTAGTCAGTATTTTGGGCATATCTCCTTCATACTATATCAAAATTGAATGATTCAAAATGTTTTGTAAACTAGATTGATAGGAGAGTATGCAGTAGAAAAATGTTTTTAAAATTCATCCATTAGGTCTCCAAAAACGTGACTGTCCCAACTATGTTCTTAAGCTGCCTACTCCACCCCCATTCAGTATTTTGACCATATCTTTTTTGTTTTAGAACCAAATTGAAGAATTCAAATTGGTTTGGAAACTAGACTTAAAGGGATACTTTGGATAGAAACATATTTTAAAACTAAGCCCTTATGGTCCCTAAAAATAGGGCTGTCCCAACTGTTGTTAAGCGAATTTTAACAAGCCAAAATGTCAAAAAAATGTAATAGATTTGCATTGTTTCAGCTTGGAGTTGCAGCTGCTTTTCAGCATTATAACTTCAGCATTTTTTTCAGCTTAAAAATGAAATTGCAGACTATTTTTATTTAACAATTGAAAAATGTTTTAGCAAATGGAGATAATGAATTGCAAAATAAAGATGAAATCAATTAAGCATGTTGCAAAACATTAATTATTCATTCCTGAAAATTTTTAGAAAACATCCTGCTTTTTTATCCTCGTGATCGCACGAAGCACGGAGGAGAGCATACTTATTCTAGGTGAAAGCAAAGACTAGAAATAAAATCCTACCTACTCTATGCTAATTGGGAATTAGAAAACGGTTACGTGTAATCAAATAGCCAGTGTAGCCATACATGCAACAGTAATAGGAATATATTATCTTTCAATCCCATGAATGAACAATGGAAATATACAAAGATGAACGAATTTAATTGTTGTGGTTGTGATTTAACCAAATAAAAAGAAAAAATAAATTGTTCTAACCTCATTCTCGCATGAAACCATCATTCGATAGGGCTTTCGTAGGCATAGTTTTCACTCCTGAGATCATGTTGCAACTCCTCGTGGTCCTCCTTGATCTCCTATTCGTCTTCATCGATCTCCTATTCAAATACTTGTTTGCCTTCACATGCGCAGGAGTTTTCAGATGATGGTTCCTCGTTTGATTCTGGAGGAGTAGTTAAATCTCTTATTGCTGCCAAGACCTCCTCTTCCTGGGAAGAGGAAAATCTAGCTTTTTCCAAGGCATGAGTGAGTAGTTCTAGACTTATACTCATTATTAAACCATGTTGAAAAAAAGATTCTTACAGTGCCCAAAACTAAAATTTGAAAATCTTAAATAAAAACAAACCATTTATGTAAAAAAAAAACACTCTAAAAAATTAGATAACTCTTCACAGTTGCGAAAATTAAACACTCTTGCAAAAAAATTGAAATTTATACTACCACACTTGCATGTATTGAAATATACACTACTACACTTGCAGGAATTGAAATCTACGCTACCACACTTGCAGGAATCGAAATCTACACTACCACACTTACAGGAATTGAAATCTACACTACCACACTTGCAAGAATTGAAATATACGCTACCACACTTGCAGGAATCGAAATCTACACTACCACACTTGCGGGAATTGAAATCTACACTTCAATCCATCATGCTTCCTTGGTAACGGTGCCAAAATGTTGGGCCAAATTAATGTCATTTTAATTCCATTGTAGTAATTGCCCAGCCATTTAATTTGTCAATCCGAGGTTCGTAGTCTTATGAAGCACTTGCAAAGTATATGCAAGACTGAAGTGAAATTAAGCTAATGTAACCCCTCGTGAAACTAAGACTAATCTAATATAACCTCCCTTAAACTGAAACAAGCAATTGCTAATCTAACGCTGGAAGATGAAACACACGGCTGAAAGTAAATTGCATAAAAGAAAGACAACATATGAAGAGCAACAAGACAACACATGTGAGCTCACATTAACAATAAAGCAATATTAAATTACATCACAAGAATCAATCATAAATCATGAAAGCATCAAACCAAGATTATGAACAAAAGCTAAGAATTCCCTTCTCCATATTACAAAGTCAAGACTAACTTCTACAATCTACTATTCTCTAAGATAATCTAAGATCTAAAATATTCTAATATAATATCCCATTACAAATGAAGAGAGAGCACTCCCTTTTATACATGAACTTCTTTGAGAAAAAGATAACCATCTCATAATGAGAGATCCACTATTCACTCAACCACTCAACTACTTTCCTATTATTACAAGATATGATCCCTTCAAATCCTCCACATATCTTTCACAAATTCTCCACATGTCTCTCAACCAAATCTCCATGATCTTCTCCTTAGAATATTCTTTGCATAACTATCTCCTTGAAATGATGGAGGAGATATACGTGAAGTCTTTTCTTTGAATTAATCCTTCACATATTCCTACACATTACAAAGCTCATCCATACTTTTAGATATTAGTGAAAAACATGTTAATTTTCTAATATTTAATCATAAATTCACTTTTAATACTAAAAATAAATAAAGTGGAAATAATAAGGCGAAAACCACATATATGTATAGAAATGGTATGATAAAAGGTTAATGGAACGATGAAATGTGAGGAATAGTGGAAGATAAAGTGGATGAAAAAGGGACATTTCTGCGTCCCAACAAAAAACAAGGCAATCTATCTTAAAACTAGCTTTATCTTTTGCCTTAAAACTAGAGAAAAGAGGGAAACTCTGAAAAAGCATAACCACGCACTTGCAAATCTGGGAATACTGGAGAGTTGGTAGAATATTATCCAGGATCTTTCTAAATCACTCCAGGAGGCATTTTTGGAAAGTTTGACCTTAGAAATGGAATTGTTTGCAAACTAGCTAGTGTAGGACCTAGAAATTAATAAAAAGGATTAATTATTTTATCCAAGTATTGGAATGGGTTTTGATTATTCCAACAAAGGAAACACCAATAAAAGGTGAAAATGAATGTACCAAGATGTACATAATGGAATGGTCCATTCTATTGCGTGGTATTGATCAATATAGAAACTAGACTTATTTGTGATCTATACATTTATAAAAAAAATTGTCAAGTGAGAAAGGTCTAAAGATTTTACTTTTTTATTTCTTCATATTATAATTTTATATGTTCATATGAAAAAATATTCTTGTTTTTATTTTTGCTTGCTTTGTTCTCTTTCACTTCTAATTCAGGGTTTAGTTCCCAATTTATCATGTCATGGCCATTCTCATTAACCAAATGTTATTATGTCCATGTGGGACATATAGTAACATCCTTCTAGTATTGATCTCCTTTTATGCAACTTCAATTTTTGGATTTGGTTATGAGTCGAATTAGGTAGGAATTTTAGTCATCTATTTGTATTTCAATTGATGCTAGATACGCACATTGGATTTGGACATTAGACCACACGGGTTGGGGGATCATAGTAGCGATATGTTAACATCCTTTATAGACTAGTATGTTGATGGGAGGGTGAATAATATCCTACAATATGGATGGTGGTATGATAGTATAAGATAAAAGGGTGATTACTACGTGCATGGCACATTTATTTGGGTATCTTCTCACATACCACCTTTATCTTTTTCTTCCTTTTATTTGCTCGCAACATGGTTTGGGTATTTGGTTCACTTTTTCTTTCTTTCGCATGTTTTAATTGCTGGTTTCAAGGAAATGATGGGGTTACTTCGAGACATGTCTCTATAGGTATGCGAGTTTATGGTTCACTATTCCTATTGCGAGTGGTTTCTTTGGAGTAGTGGTTTGAGTGACATGGTTTCACGTACTTTGTGATTTTTTTTATTGTACCAATGTTTCACTTTGTAAGGAATCAAGAGGTATTAAACTTAAGTTTATGATGCATATGCTTGGTCCTTCCCACACCAAAAATTAGCATCATTTTCCCTCATATCTTATTTGTAGTGGTGGTTTTAAAGTGTTTTTGAAGACTCTATGGTTTTCTAGTCATGCTAGGGTTTCTATTTATTTGGTTTTGTTTGTTAATTGAGAATTGCATATTTGATGTGAGGAGGTTTGTCCCTCAAAAACATGGTTTCATCCCAAAACTGGAAACCCAGCTAGCATAAATTTTTGTATGGATATTTGGATGTGGGGATGTTGGTGCCAAGGATCGTCTTACTATTCTTGATTGGATTACGAAGGTCTCTGCAAAACCGTTAATGAAATAAATTTCTAAACTATGAGGTGAGTGAAGATGTATACTTCTTGAGCTAACTTTGTATTTAAAACAATGGTTAGGTATTCTTAATTTGATTTGAGTAATTCTTATATATCTTGTTAATAAGTTCTATGAAAGGTTTTGTTTATAGCCTTTTTTTCTTTTAGGTCCAACTTTTTTAGTGCACTGTTTTTTCCCAATTGTGTATCATCACTTTTTACATATCTCAATCATTTTTATAATTTGATTGAATCAATGATGACATGGAAGAGGCATACCCATTACCCTTAAAGGCTGAGGAAAACAATCCAAAAATTTGCTCAAAGGAATAGAGGAGCAAGGATGGGCACATTATTTTGCCTCAGGGGGAGGTTATAATTATGGAAGAGGCGAATCATCCCAAGGAGCTGAAAAAGAAGAAGATACTAGACAAGGTAACCTGAACCAACCACGAGGAAGAGGATTTCGGAGGGGTAGAGGCTACGGTGGTGAAAGAGGAAAACCATATTGGTGTTTTATGTGGTGTAGAGGGTCATTGAGCATTTGAATGCTCAAATTAAAACATGCAAGAGACAAAACAAGGACAACAACCAATTTTAAACATTGTCTATGCTGATAATGAAGAAAAAGGACTTGAATCTAAAGTCCCACCTGATATGGGGGAAAATATCATGATACGAAGGTCAATGGTGATTCCTGAGAAAGAGCAAAGACAAATTAGCAACAATGAAGATTCATGGCTTCGAACAAATATTTTTTGAACCATGTGCACTTCTGTGGGAAAGGTATGTCAAGTTATTGTTGATAGTGGAAGCTGTGAGAATATGGTTTCTAAAGAGATGGTAGATTATTTGAAATTATGCAGTGAAACACATCCCCATCCTTACTAAATTGCTTGTTTCAAAAAAATAAATGAAGTCACCGTTAATAAAGAAATTTGAATACGTTTTCCATTGGTAAGACTTATAAAGATGAAGTATGGTGTGATTTCATTCTGATGGATGCATTCCATTTTCTATGTTGGAGGCCTTAGAAACTTGACAGCAAAGTCATACATGATAAAGGAAAAAATACCTACACCTTTTGGAAGGATGGAAAAAAAGTTGTCTTATTTCCCATTAAAGATGAAGGGAAAACTGAGAATATGTTGTCAAAAATATCTTGTTAAATAAATGAAGGAAACAGGATTCTACTATGCATTAATAGTGCAAAAAAGAGTCAAGGAAGACATACCAACACCTACTGAAGTGGCCAAGTTACTAGAATAATATGTTCAAGTTATCCTTAATGAACTGCTTGATGGCCTTTCACCAAAGAGGGATATTCAACATCACATTGATCTGATCCTAGGATCATCCTTACCTAATCAAGTAGCCTATACAATGAGTCCTACACAACATGCATAGCTCAATCGCTAAGTAACAGAGCTTATAAAGAAAGGCGTGGTAAGATAAATCATGAGTCTCTATGGTGTACCAACATTGTTGACTCCAAAGAAATATAATATGTGGAGGATGTGCACATTTAGTAGAGAAATCAATAACATTACCATCAAATATCAGTTTCCTATACCACACTTGGACAACATGATGGATGTACTATTTGTATCTAAATATTTAAGTAAAATTTATTTGCGAAGTGGATACCTCCATATTCAAATTCGTGAAGGAGATGAATGAAAAATTGCCTTCAAGACTAGGGATGGATTCTATAAATGGACGGTGATTCCATTTGGGTTGTCCAATGCACCTAGTACCTTCATGCGGTTGATGAATATTGTGCTTAGACCTTACATTGGTAAGTTTGTTGCAGTTTATTTTGATGACATTCTATTTTTTAGTAAAACAAAGAAGATCACGTGCAACATTTAAATATTATATTGGATACATTTATAAAACATCATCTTTATGCAAACCTCAATAAAAATGTAGGTTCATGAAAGAAACTTTGGTATTTGTGGGTTTTTCCATCTCAGTAGAAGGAGTCAATATGGATTTAGAGAAGATCATAGAAATTTTGGAGTGTCCTAGACCTAGGATCATAACAGAGGTAAGAATTTTTTATGGGCTAGCCACCTTTTACAAAAAAATTATTCAAAATTTTAGCAGTATTGTAGCACCCATAATAGATTGCACCAAAGGCAAAACCGTTAATGTGGACCAATGGATTTGAAGAAAGCTTTAAGTTTATAAAGAAGAAGGTAACTGAGGCACCTATATTACCCTTACCATTTTTTTATAAAGTGTTTGAGGTAAACTTTGATGCCTCACATGTAGGAATTGGAGTTGTACTTAGCCAAGAAGGTAAACCAATTGCATTTTTGGGTGAAAAATTGAATGATGTAAGAAAGAACTATTCCACATATGATGCAAAAGTTTATACAATTGTGAAAACATTGCAACATTGGAGGAATTATTTAGTGACAAAAGAGTTTGTGCTATTTATTGATCACATTGCTTTAAAATATGTAAACACCCAAAAGAAATTAAACAGTAGTTAAGAAAAATGGACTTCCTTTTTACAAGGATACACCATTGTTCTTAAGCACAAATCATGAAAGAAAAATTAAGGTTGAAGATGCTTTGAGTTGGCGCATTATTCTTTTCACCACCATGGAAAATCAAGTAAATGGGGTTTCTTTATTGAAGGATCTCTATGTGACTAATAACGATTTTTAGGAGATTGTGGATCAGTTGAAGAATCCAGTTGCTAGGAACATGGATCTTATTCAAAGTGAATATTTTATGCAAGATGAATACATATTCAAAGGAAAACAACTATGCATTCCAATTGGTTCAATGAGAGAAAATATTATCAGAGAATTTCACAGTATCGGCTTGGAGAAACATTTTTGAAAGGAAAAGATGCTAGCCTTAGCCAAGAAGGTAAACCAATTGCATTTTTGGGTGAAAAATTGAATGATGTAAGAAAGAACTACTCCACATATGATGCAAAAGTTTATGCCATTGTGAAAACATTGCGACATTGGAGGAATTATTTAGTGCCAAAAGAGTTTGTGTTATTTATTGATCACATTGCTTTAAAATATGTAAACACCCAAAAGAAATTAAATAGTAGTTAAGAAAAATGGACTTCCTTTTTACAAGGATACACCATTGTTCTGAAGCACAAATCATGAAAGAAAAATTAAGGTTGCAGATGCTTTGAGTTGGCGCCTTATTCTTTTCACCACCATGGAAAAGCAAGTAAATGGGGTTTCTTTATTGAAGGATCTCTATGTGACTAATAATGATTTTTAGGAGATTGTGGATCAGTTGAAGAATCCAGTCGCTAGGAACATGGATCTTATTCAAAGTGAATATTTTATGCAATATGAATACATATTCAAAGGAAAACAACTATGCATTCCAATTGGTTCAATGAGAGAAAATATTATCAGAGAACTTCACAATATCGGCTTGGAGAAACATTTTTGAAAGGAAAAGATGCTAGCCTTAATTGAAGGTAAATATCACTGGTCTAAGATGAGAAAAGATATAACGACACCGGATATTCAATGAAGGTGATTTGTGATGGCTTATTTACCGAAAGAGTGGTCTCCTAAATGAACCTACCACAAATTGAAGTATAATAAAATCGATCCTTGCAAGATTCTAAAGAAAATTAATGACAATGCTTACAAGGTCGATTTACCAGTTGATCTTGATATTTCCCTTGTGTTTAATGTTTCTTACTTATGTATATTCCATGGGGACAATGTGGGTGATGATAGTGAGGCAAGGGTCGATTGGAAATAGGCTATTCTGAGAAGAAAAAGGAAAATATTGATCATATCTTAGATAAAGAGACCCTTCATACTCGATAAGGTCAATACAACCAATATCTAGTCCACTAGGAAGGCTTAACACCAATAGAAAGTACATGGATTACAAAGGGGTACTTACTAAATGTAGATCATTTTATGTGGTAACAATTTGAATATAACAAATTGAAAGAGATATGCTCTTTTCAACTCGAGAAGAATGATGTAGTGATTTCTGAAGGCTAAAAAAAAGATAAAAAAGGAGAATAAATGTAAGGATTTCTTGGGTCGTAAATTTTGACTCGATTACCCATTTGTAATCAAATTTAATTGAAAGTTGTGTTTTGAAGTGTTCAATGAATTGGTTGGTTAGATCCTTCTGATCAGAGAGTTTTCAACACTTTTTGACGCCAAATTCCTTCATATAAGGCCTCAAGTTGACGTTTTAGTGTTTTGCAAGATTTTTTTTTAAATTTTGTAATTAACAGTAATCTCTTAGTTTATAAACCTAATTAGAAAATAAAGTTGACAAGTAGTATATCTCTAGTTATCTTATAGTTGGTGTTTAGTTTCATATTCATGCGAGACTTTTCAAAAATTAGTAATTTTCAAAAATATTAGATAGTAGTTCTAAAGGGTTGGACCTTCATTGTAATAGTTAGGATGGAGAATGAATAGAAATATAGTTATTTTTTCCACTCTCATGTGTTTGTATGGTTTTTATATATTATGAATTGAATCAAATATTATTGACTACATCATCTGGTATTAGAGCAGGTTGATGGATGAGAGAGGAAGAGGAAGAGCAGTTCTTGCTTAGATGCGTAGATATATGTAAAACCTCCAAAAGCAAGTAGCAGATATTATATACATGATGTCTAATCAAAGGATAATACGAAGAGAAGCATATGATGAGTAGACAAACCAAGGAGGTGTATATCATCATACATAACATGAAGAAGAAGTAGAGTGCATACCTTTTGAAGAGATGATGATCAAGGCCCTAGAAGGGAGAAATGATGGGATCAAAATGGAAGTTTCAGAATATGCAAGGAGTCTTAAACCAGAGAAGTTAATAGATTGGATGAAGTCCATGGAAAATTATTTTGAATGAAAGCCTATGACAAAAGAAACAAAGATGATATTTGCATGCACAAAGTTGAAGGGTCATGGCGTAATTTGGTGGGATCATGTGCATACAGATAGAACAAAAAAGGAAAATCCAAAATATAAACCTAGGAGAATATGGGAAAAAGTTGTGAGAATTTTTTTACCACTAGACTATGCACAAACCCTTTTTCACAGATTTCGGAACTTGAAGCAAAACATGTCTACCATGGAGGAATTCATCATGAGTTTTATCAATTGTCCACTCGTGTGGATCTCTAGGAAACTAATGAGAAACTCGATGCTAGGTATGTGAATTGTTTGAAATTTTATATTCAAGATGAATTGAGCATGCATAGGGTTCACATCGTGGAAGATGCATACCCGCTATCCATAAAGACCAAGGAAAAAAACCCGACAATTAGCTCAAAGGAATAAAGGAGCAAGGAGGGACACATTGTTTTCCTCATGGGGTGGTTTTAATTATGGAAGAGGAAACCCATCCCAAGTACATGAAAAAGAAGAAGATACTAGATAAGATAACCTGAACCAACAACAAGGAAGAGGATTTCAGAGGGGTAGAGGCTACGACGGTGGAAGAGGGAGACCTTATTTTTGTTTTAGGTGTGGTGTAGAGGGTCATCGAGAAGTTGAATGCTCAAATTACAACATTCAAGAGCCAAAGCAAGGGTAATATCCCAGACTAAACTTGGTCCAAGCTGAGACTGAACAAGAAGGAGTTGAATCTGAAGTCCCTCCTAATATGGGGGGAAATATCATGATACAAAGGTAAATGGTGATTCCCAAGAAAGATAAAAGATGGAGTAGCAACAATGAATATTCATTGCTTTAGACAAGTATTTTTCAAACCAAGTGTAGTTTTGGGGGAAAGGTATGTCAAGTTATTGTTGATAGTGGAAGCTGTGAGAATATGGTTTCTAAATAGATGGTAGAAAAGTTGAAATTACGTTGTGAAATATATCCCCATATTTACCGAATTGCTTGTTTCAAAAAAGGGAATTAAGTCACCATTAATAAAATATGTTTGATTAAGTTTTCGATCGGTAAGACTTATAAAGGTGAAGTATGGTGTGATGTCATTCTGATGGATGCATGCCATCTGTTATTAGGGAGGGATTGGCAATTTGACAGGAAATTCATACATGATTTCAGAAAGGATACCTACACCTTTTGGTAGGATGGAAAAAAAGTTATCTTATTGCCCCTTAAAGATGAATGGAAAACTAAGAATATGTTGTTAGAAAAAGTGATTGTTAAAGAAATGAAGGAAACAAGATTCTGCTATGCATTAACAATGCAAAAATGATTCGAGGAAGATATACCAATACCTATGGAAGTGGCCAAGCTACTAGAAGAATATGTTGATGTTATCCCTAATGAACTTCTAGATGACCTTCCACGAAAGAGGTATATTCAACATCACATTGATCTAATTTTGGGATCATCCTTACCTAATCAAGTAGGCTATAGAATGAGTCCTACACAACATGAAGATCTCAACCGAAAAGTAACTAGGATTCTAAAGAAAGGTGTGGTAAGAGAAATCATGAATTCTTGTGGTGTACCAACATTGTTGATTCCAAAAAAATATAATACCTAGAGGATGTGCAGAGATAACATAGAAATCAATAAAATTACCATCAATTATTAGTTTCCTATGTCGCGCTTGGACAACATGATGGATGTACTATATGGAGGTAAATACATCGATAAAATTGATTTGTGAAGTGGATACCATGAGATCCAAATTCATGAAGGATATGAATGAAAAATCACCTTCAAGACCAGGATGGCCTATATGAATGGATGGTGATTCCATTTGGGTTTTCCAATGCACCTAGTACCTTCATGTGATTGACGAATATTGTGCTCCGACCTTACATTGGTAATTTTTTTGTAGTTTATTTTGATGACATTTTAGTTGTATATAAAAACAAAGATCACTTGCAACATTTAAATATTACATTGGATATGTTAAGAAGACATCCACTTTATGCAAACCTAAAGAAATGTAGGTTCCTGCAAGAAAGTTTGGTATTTTTGGGTTTTGTCATCTCAACAGAACAAGTAACAATGGATTTAAAGAAGGTCAGAGTAATTTGGAAGTGGCCTAGTCTTATGAGCATAAAAGAGGTAAGAATTTTTCATGGGCTAGCCACCTTTTACAGAAACTTTATTCAAATTTTTAGCAGCAATGTAGCACCCATAAAAGATTGCAACAAAGGCACAGCATTCAAGTGGACCAATGGAGCTTAAGAAAGCTTTAAGTTTCTAAAGAAGAAGGGAACTAAGGCACCTATATTATCCTTACCAAATTTTGATAAAGTGTTTGAGGTAGATGGTGATGCCTCACATGTAGGAATTGGATATGTACTTAGCCAAGCAGGTAAATCAATTCCATTTTTAAGCAGAAATTTGAATGATGTAAGAAAGAACTGCTCCACATATTATGTAGAATTTTATGCAATTTTGCAAGGATTGCAACATTGGAGGCGCTATTTAGTTCCAAACGAGTTTGTGTTATTTAATAACCACATTACTTTAAAATATTTAAACACCAAAAAGAAATTGAATAGCAGACTTGCAAAATGAGTTTCTTTTTTACAAGGATACTCCTTTTTTTTTCTTTTTTCTGAAGCACAAATCAGGAAAGCAAATCAAGTTGCATATGATTTTAGTCGGTGCACTATTGTTTTCACCACCATGGAAAATCAAGTAAATGGGTTTTCTATATTGAAGAATCTCTATGTGATTGATAATGATTTTCAGAAGATTGTGGAATAGTTGAAGAATCTAGTGGCTGGGAACATGGATCTTATTCAGAGTGAATATTTTATGCAATATGACTACCTCTTCAAAGGAAAACAACTATGTATTCTAATTGGTTCTATGAGAGAAAATATTATGAGAGAACTTCAAAGTAGAGGCTTGAAGGGACATTTTGGAAAGGATAAGATGCTAGCCTTAATTGAAGATAAGTATTACTGGTCGAATATGAGAAAAGATATAAGTAGGTATGTGGCATGATGTAGGATTTATCAAATGGCTAAAGGACATTCACAAAATACAGGGTTGCACATTCCATTGCTAATTCCCACATATCCATGGATAGATATTAGCATGAAATTTGTGTTGGGGCTCCCACAAACATAGCGAGGTAAATACCATTATTTTTGTGGTTGTTGATAGGTTCTCTGAAATGTTGATTTCATTTCTTGTAAGAAAATTGGTGATGCATAAAAGGTGTCATAATTGTTTGTTTCATAAATTGTTAAATTGCATGGTTTTACAAAACTATTACCTTTGATAGAGATACTTTGTTTTTGGGTAAATTTTGGAGGACTTTATGGAATAAAATAGGTACTAAATTATAGTTCAATGGTGCATATCACCCCCAAACATATGTGAAAACTGAGGTATTAAATCAAAGTTTGGGAAACCTATTATGGATCATTATCAGAGAGAATCCTAAGCAGTGGGATTTGGATTTACCTCAAGCTGAATTTGCCTACAATATTTTAGTAAATAAATCTACATGTAAATATCCATTTCAGGTTGTTTATGGTAGAAATCCTATGGGTGTCCTAGATTTGGCACAGTTACCGCTTGGGGATATAATTAGTGTTGATGGGGAAGCATTTGTAGAATGCATTCAACAATTGCAACAACAAGTGAGATAGAAGTTACAAGCCAAGAATGAGCAAAAAAATATTATAAAATATGTTCATCGAAGACACCAAATATTTAATGAAGGTGATTTCGTGATGGTTTATTTATAGAAAGAGTGGGTTCCTAGAGGAAATTACCAAAAATTGAATTATATGAAAATCGATCCTTGCAAGATTCTCAAGAAAATTAATGGAAATTATTACAAGGTCAATTTACCAGTCGATCTTGATATTTCCCTTGTGTTTAATGTTTCTAACTTATATATCTTCCATGGGGAAAGTGTGGGTGATGACAATGAGTCAGGGGTGGATTGGTAACAGGATATTCCAAGAAAGAAAAAGGAAAAGATTGCACATATCTTAGATAAGGATACCTTTCATACTCGACAAGGTCAATACAAATAATATCTAGTCAAGTGGGAAGGCTTAGCATCAATAGAAATTACATGGATTACAAAGGGGGACTTGTTGAATCTAGATCATGTTAAGTGGAAACAATTGAAGACAACAACTTGCGAGATTTGATTTATTTTAAACCAGAGGATAATGATGTATTGATTTTTGAATGATGAAGAAAAAGAGATAAAAAAGAGAGAGAATAAATGCAGGTATTTTCGGGGGTCATAACTTTTGACTCAGTTATCCATTTGGGCTCAAATTGAACATCAAGTTGTGTTTTGAAGTGTTCAATGCAGTTTTTAATAAATCCTCCTGATCAGAGTTTTTCCAACACTTTTATGAGTCCAAATTCCTTCATCTAAGGCCTCAAATTGAGGTTTTAGTGTTTTTAAGGATTTTTTTTATTTGTAATTAACAATTATATCTCAGTTTATAAAAATAATTGGTAAAGCAATTTGACAACCAATGTCTCTCTAGTTAGCTTATAGTTAGTGTTCTGTTTCATAGTCACGCAAGAATTTTCTAAAATTAACAATTTTTAAAAATATCATATTTCAAAAATATCAAATAGTAGTTATAAAGGGATGGACCTTCATTGCAATAGTTAGGATGAAGAATGAATAAAAAGATAGTTATTTTTTCCACTCTCATGTGTTTTCATGGTTTTTATATCTTTTGAATTGAATCAAAGATTATTGGCATCATCAGAGAGAGAGAGAGAGAGAGAGATGTAAATACCAATATCATAAGAAACAAATTTTATGATCTCCATTGGTGTAGGTGATTTATCACCCACGTGTATAAAAAGTACATACTCGAGGGTTGTGTTATATCAAGTAACATATCAAAATATGGAGTAGAAACTAAACGAAACTAATTAAATCATTTAACGTGCATGCATAACATATAACAATACTAAATAAAAGGATTGGATGCAAGACATGTAAATAATGATTTTGATTTGATTAGACAAAGAATGAAAGAATATGATAACACCTTCGTATTTATTATAGATGGTAATGGACATCCACAAATGACTTGAGGGAGTATTTTGTGGAAATTCTAAATCCTTGATAGAATAAATAATCTCATAAAAAATCTAAGGATATACGCAACCAATTAACCTCACAAAGAATTGTAAAGATCTAGCATAAAGTGTGAACACGAATAATGAACACACCTGAAGGATGAAAATTTGATGCATGAACTCTATCATCTCAATCTTATTCATTAAATAATTATAAGGTTACATAAATAATACATCCTCATAGAGGAAAATTTGAATTGGCAAAGATGCAACTCAAACTAGCTCATAAAGCAGGCTTACTTTAAGGAAAAAACCCCCAATGGTGTCAAAAGCACTTTCCTAATATGTAAAATTATCATGAATTAGACATAATAGTATGGTCAAATAATGAGTTGTGGAAAATATTTGTAATCATGGATTTTGGAGAGAAAATCATGGAGGATGTGTTGGACACACAAGATAGCATTTTCCAGTCAACTAGCTTTATTCTTATCCATTGAAAAGCATAAAAATTAGGAGTAAAGCAGTATAAAGAAGGAATGTTCCCTTTCTATTCTGGATAGTCAATAAAGTAGAAAAACATTATCGAGAATCAAGATAAGTTCTCTCCCAGGGATAATGATGGCAAGTGTTGACTAAATAATCCAAATGGTGGCCAACTACCTAGTCTAGTACCTAGGAATTAATCAAAATGGTTAATAATGATATCTTGAGTATATAGGTGGGTTTTTAATATTCCAACACCCCCTCTTAAGCGTGACTTTATGTGAGTAAAAATGAATCCAAAATGAGTGCCCATGAAACATAGGTTTTATGTTCACCCTTTACATTATTCATTCATGTAAAGTGAGTAAACATGGAAAACCTCATGGGAACAAAACCCTCCCTAAAAAATGGACATGAAAGGTGAGAAAAAAATGATGCTCTCCAAACTAAATTTTGATGTCCAGAGTAATATTATTCTTGTAAAGAAGATTAATCTTCTCAACTTGATTAAGAACATAAAAAATTGTAGGATGGAAACTGGAACCATGTAGAGCAACTGATATCCACTGATGAGAATGTGCAAGCAGGACTAGAAATTATCAAAGCGTCAAGTGAGAGTTGTAATCAGATCCAAGATGGTATGATGACTTGGACTTTGAACCATAGATTTGAAATCAACTCCAAATGTAAGGATCAAGTGTCCAAGTGCAAGCATGGTGTCTACAACTTCATTAGCACTCAAAGGAAGTGTGCAAGTGGCCATGTAGGAAAAAGGAGGAGGATTAGGATTAGGGAGTGCAAAAGAAGAAACTCCATAGGTTCATATAGCTTCCAAAATATCCAAGGAAACATCAGGTTGGACATCAGTAGACTCATGGGAAGAAAGGGGATCATCTTCTGGAGTATAAAATGATAAAGAATTCTCGGTGATAGAAGTATGAAAGGAGGACAAAGAGAGATGTTTAGGATATTCAAGGAGGCTTTAAGAATTGATGCCAGGAACCAAGGAGGATACTCATATGTGCATGAGAATAAGTATGGTGAGTGGTAATACATAGATAATATTTGATCTAGCTATGAAAAATATAGGGAGACACTGATTTGTGTGCCACCAACAAGTGAGTATGCACAGGGTGTTAATAGACTAGCATATGGATCTTAGAATCCATAATAGAAGACATATAGAACATTGAATTTGTGAATGAATCTTAAACAATGGAAGATACATTAGTCACTTATTCCTCATTGAATACATCAAAGGAAGATGAATCACGATCTTCAACTTTTAGAGACACATAAAAAGATGGATCTTCAATATCTGCTTCTTGAAATGCAGATGAATCATTTGAATCAAAGAGAAGGGTAACAAAAATAAATTGGTGTGCTGAATCTACAACTTATTCAGCATGAGAAACTTCATCAGAGACTGTAGAGGATGAGAAATATTGTGAAAGAACAGTTGAGGAGATGTTGGGTTTGGTCCAGTTGTCATTTTATTATTTCTACACACCAAAGGATATGCTGATATTGATCCAAAGCTCGAATGGATGTTCAATGGAATATATGAGATGATGGATCTTCAGAAATATTACTACACAAATAATTCCATATGCTCTATCATAGTCATTTATTAAATTACTCTTCTCTTCATAATATTCTTCACTAGGTCCAATAGAAACATCAGAGAGACATTGTCTCTTGAGATATGCAACCAGATTCACTTTCTACTATGAATAACTTATGGATGGAGTAAGAAGAGTAACTAATACTTTTGAATCCATCTTGAAGTTGTTCCTGCAAAATAAACCTTCAAATCTAAAATGGAGGATTAATTACTGAGCCCCCAAAGCTATGACACCACATGGAAATTCTGATATCCAAGCCTTTGATATGATGCGGAAATTCTAAATCCAAGGATCTAGGCACACAATTAACCTCACAAAGACTTGTAGAGATCTAGTATAAAGTGTGAAGAAGAATAATGAACACACATGAAGAATGAAATTCAGATGCATGAAACTCTATCATCTCAATCCTATTCATTAAAAAATGATGAGGATACATAAATAATACATCCTCATAGAGGAAAATTGAATTGCCAAAGAGGTAACTCAAACTAGCTCATAATGCAGGATTACTTTAAGGAAAAAAACACAAAAGGTGTCAAAAGCACTTTCCTAATTTTTCAATGATATCATGAATTATCCAAAACAATATGGTCAGCTAATGAGTGGTGGAAATCATGGATTTTGGAGAGAATATCATGGAGGATGTGTTGGCCACAAAAGATAGAAGTTGCTAGTAAAATAGATTTATCCTTATCCAATGAAAAGAAGAAAAAACAGGAGTAAAGCAATCTAAAGTAGGAATCCCCCCTTCCTATTCTGGAATTTCAATCAAGTAGAAAAATCTTATCTAGAATCAAGATAAGTGCGCTCAAAGGGATAATGATGGAAATGTTGTCTAAATAATCCAAATGGTGTCCAACTACCTAGTCTAGCACCTAGGAAATTAATTAGAATGGTTAATCATGATTTCCTAAGTCTATAGGCGGGATATTAATATTCCAATAGGTTTTTCTAGCTCCTTTGTTCCCAACCTTTTAGCCATGTGATTGTGTGGTTAATCCCAAAATGGTGAAAGAGGGAAAACATACAAGTGGTTAGTTTTTTCACATTTAATAGAAATTTCAACATTATAACCATACCATGAGTATGAATATGGAATGGTGAACTTGAGGGATACGTTTATAGGAAATAATGTCGACAACATTGAGATCTAGTTCTAATGTGGATTATCCATATCTCATAGTTGATTTAGTGGGAAATATAGGATTTGGAAGACCAAATCAATAGCAATTTTTTTACCATAATGGTTAGGGTTTGTCAATTTTATGCCACTACTTATTTCTTGGAAGTGTACAACAATTATTATTAATTTGGGACCCCATCACATATTTCAAGGGTTTTAGCGATATACATTGTTGTAAGATTTTAGGGAAAAGTTGCAATACAATGGTAAGTTTTAAACTTTGTCTCTCTTGTGGATTTTGATCACATTTTTGAGGTGATGTGGATATGGATGGAACGTAAATGGGGCTAATACTATTAGTGGTAATGTATAATGGTGATAAAAATCATGACAAGAAAAGTGAGAACAATTAGGTTTCTAACATTGATATATACAAGATTCAAAATTATATAGCTATTATCATGGTGTCTCAACAACAATCCATGATACAAGTCCATATGATCTTGTTGAGCCTTCAACAATATCCAAGTTGTGTAACTTAGGGAACTACTTGAAATTTTGGAATCCAATATAATTGGTCATGATGCACTCCTCATAACCCATGCCTCCACTATTTTCAACTGGGTTATGACACTGTGATTGGTAGGCTTTATTCATTACAGTTTTAGATGGATGGACCCTTCTACCAGTTGTGTCACCATTTCTTTACAACTTGGATTTTTTTTTAAAGAAACCATTGGTTTGATGATCCTTTTGATGAGACTAACCTTCCAAGACTTTATGTTTGAGCACCTTGTTTCTTTTTGGATAATTTTCACTTTATCAATCTTTAACTCTATGTTGGACCCAATATTTCTAAGAATGAGGATAGATATTAATAATTTTCAAGTCCCCCCTCTAGAATTTTACTATTCCAATTTTTGGCAAGAAAAATATTCCCCTATTAGTGAGAAAAGTTATTTTTTGGCCAACACATCGGTGAAAATTTTTATTTTCTTGCTGACTCATAATAGTGGAAAAAACATTATTTCTCATTGAAACAATGCTAGAGAAATCATTTTTCCATCTTGATGCTTTAGACAAAAATATTTTTTTATTACAACATATGAAAGTAAGTTAATGTTTTGGTGAGAATTTTTTTTTTCATTGATACATCGACAACAAAATGTCTTTCAATTGTTGAGAAATTAGTAAATGGCGAATAGTTAAAATCATTTCCAGAATGTCATTTCCTCATCGATGTTGCGCTGAGGAAAAGTATTTACCCCAATAAAACATTAGTGAAGAAATAAAATTCCGTGTTGACGAATACTGAATGGATACGTCGATGATATTTTTGGATCAAACTATTGTCAAAAACTTAATTACCCACCAATACATCAACATAAGAAAGTCATTTTACATTGAACCATCGACGACAAAATGTCATTTGTCCACCGATATGGGCCCATCCACTTTTTGAATGGTTTGGAAGTGATTTAAATAAACAAGAAAGGGTGGGAAAAGGAGGCTTATCTACACACATGAGAATCACTTTAAAAAGGGGGAAATCACTCCATTGGTAATTATTTTTATATTTTTGAAAAAAAGGGGAGATTGTTTGAGATATTCTTCTTTTCACGCTAAACCATTAGTGATAAATGACATTTATCCTGTGATCTGAGCCAACCCACTTTCGAATGGAATCGCATATCCACACATGTGAATCACTTTAAAAGGGGGGAATTTACATTGGTACATATTTTTCTATTTTTGAAGAAAATGGGAGAGTTTTCAAGACATTAGAATGTGTGAAGTCATCTAGGATGAAGGATGTTCTAGTCTCTTCTCACTTTCTAGGTAGGATTTCTCCACCAACTAAATCAATTTAACAATTTTCTTACTATGTAATTTTACTTCATCATTACTTTTGAGGAAAAGGGGAAACCACTTTGTCAAGAGGGAACTTTTTACCATAATTTACCATATCAGATTGACACACTCACAAATACCCAATTTGTGTCCTTTCCCTCTCCCCCCATTTAAGTTTGAATCTAGTGTTTATGAGTTATCATTCAAACATGTCCATGATGAGATTATTGTGCTTTACCACACCCTCCAAGAACATTTTTCCTCACCCAAACCATGTATTTATTTTTTTCCCAACAAATTGTTTCACGAACAAGCCTTTACATTTTTTGGTTGAAGGATCCATTCTAGCCATCCTAAAACCCATTTACCAATAGTATTGATACTTGATGAAAGCTTCACTAAAATCGTATTCATGTAGGCTAATAAAGGAATTTTCCCAATTTCACCAAACAAACCAGGGCCATGCCAATCATTGTAATACCCCAAATTTTGATTGGGAATGTATTAAATCAAAATGATGTAAATGATGTAAATATGCTTGTATGTATTTCTAGTGTTGAGCTCAAGGCCAAGGCCTGACTAGTGAATGGATAGGAATGTATATGGTAAATATTTCCATATGGACATTGTAGTTGGGTTGCCATGGTAACTTGAAAGCTATGCAAATATTATATTGGAAAAATAATAAAATGGTCCAAGATATTTGTGCAAAGAGAACTCGAGTGGTGTTGGAGGAGCTAGTCGGCTAAGCCGACTAGACTCACTAGTCGACCAATTGTAGATTAGGTCGACTTCATAGGTTGTGTCAGTTGGTTGAACCGACATGTAGTTTCTATAATTTTTTTGTAAACATATATATAGGTTGTTGAGCTAGATATATACTTGGTTCGGTTTGTTCTAGGAGCCCACTTGTGTAATTGAGTAATATAAATTGTTATTTTGTCTACCGTTCTTGTAGGATTTTTCTGTTATTGTTATATGATTCTTTATGTTTATTATTGGTAACCTTGCAATCGAATTGATTACAACATTGGTTCTATTTTTGGTAGTACATATACTAATGAAATGACTATGACTAGATGATCTCAGAGCAGGATATTAAGATCTAGTGGGAACGTAAGATTGTCAATTATTTGCAGAATTACGCCAAAAGAAACAGGAGACTATTTCCTAAGCAAAAGAGAATTTTTTTCTTTGAAATGCATGAAAAGTTTGTCAATTCTGTACCTCATTCCTTGAAGAAGCTACCGGATGAAAAAATCGGAAAGAGATAAAGACCAACAGTTGCTCCATAATTTAACAAGAGGAGGCTGCACAAATTTGTTGGAGTGGTTCGAAAGAATCACTTACGAGTTCTGTGAGGAAAGAGTAGTCAACGAGAGGGTCTCTGTTGATAGTATCAAAGAGATATTCTATAACAACCTCAAAAAATAGTTTATGTGTTCATTACCGACACTTTTTTTCGAGTTCTTGATCAAAAAGGGTGCTGGTCATATTGTTGAACCTCGTCCACTATTGATAGATCCACCATCTAACACAAACTGGGCAACAAAACAAAAGGAGTGGGAAAATTTTGTTCAAGAAAGAGAGTGAGAGTACTTCTTAAACAAGCAGATAGTTCCACCCAGGATTTATAAAAGTGTTTGGGTCAGATATGGGGGGGGGGGTAGTTGGTCATGATTTGTTAGTAGAGTAAGAGAAATTCTAGTTGAATTATGATGTAAACATTGTTGCCAATGATGAAAATTTGGGCCAAAAAGGATAAAATTAGAACAATTACTCACAATTTTTTTTTGGATATACAGAATATAGAACGAGAGAAGAAGCAAAATAGAAGGGAAGAAATTAGAGAGTAGGATGTTGGCCGCCAACAAGGGTGAATGACGAATAGAGTGACAGAACAGGAAGGACCTACACCAGATTTGGATCATGACCGACAAGAAGAGGGAATTGATAAATAATTTCCACCAATGGAGGAATACTTATGGATAAAGCGTGGTAAAGCTCTCCAAGTTGATATACCCCAAAATATCACACCTCATTCCTCGTTAAATTCTAATCAGAGTGCCCGAGTGCAGGATATTGTTCAAGAATATTTAGGACTACGATATGGTGAGTTAGGTGTATGGAGTCAAATAGACGGTGAAGGAAATGATGTCGATAATATTGTAATTCACTGATCGTAGGAAGGAAATTGTGTTACTTTTGAACACTATCCATCTAATCACAGTATTCATCTACTCTACTCAAATCATGAAGGAGCACAACCCCATCCAACAAAACCTTCAAAAAACACACCAGATCAGTCGAAACTACAAGACGGATACCCCAGTCATAGCAATTAACTTAGGTATCATCAGAAGGAGTCAACATAAACCGACTTATAGTCAAAAGTAGAACGACTATCACAGAAAAATTGACTGACGAAAATGAAAGTTCTGTCAAGAACAACTGTGAAGAAAACAGAGTGAAAGAAAGTAACCCACCACCACCACCACCACCCCCTCCACCGCTAGGAGAAGACATAGATGTTGAAGATATGGCACTCTTGTCTATGCACATTCCTCTCTATGAGGGTGATGAAGATCCCAAATGACACAAGTTCATCTGTGAGTTGACTTGGGAAGCAAATGTTGTTACAAATGAAGATCGATAAATGGCTCAATTTGCTGGTGCTCTACAGAAGCGAGCACTAACATGGTACATGACGTACACGAAAAAATAACGAATTCCACTAAAGCACAAATCAAAAAACAATTTATGTCATTTTTCAAAACACCAGATGCAAAACATATGGAAACAAAGAAGCTAAAAACTACAGTCCAGAAACCAACCAAGACGGTTCAGGAGTACAACAAGAGATTCAAAGACCTACTAATCCAATTTGAATTTAATATAGATAAACACTTGATAATCCAATGGTTTGTTGCAGTACTTCTACATAAAATTTGGATGCATATCAGACTGGAGAACTTTAACACTTATGAAGATGCAATAACTAAGGCGTTACAAGTAGATATGGATGAGGACTATCTAGTAAAACCTGTTGATAACTGCATTGAAGAACAACTGGATATTATGCAAAAGTCAATAAATAAATAAGTCTCAAAGGACACGAAATCTGGTGTACAAAATGTTCGATGGTCGGGCACACAAAATACTATTTCTGACAGGAAGAATGTCAACAAGATGTGCGGTTCATTCAGTCGAAATTATTTTGTAAAATTTTCCAAGAGCATGACCTACATGCAAAAAAAGACTGTCTATATAATATGAAGAATGAAAAATCTCCCTGGTGTGTGATATGTGAATTCAAAATCCATCCAACAGCCGAATGTCAGCTAAAATTGAAAAATCGACAGAATTATCATGCAGTTTACCAGACAAGTGTTGTTGTACAAAATAATAATGACAATAATACAAGGAACAATATCAACCAAAATGAGCAAAACAACCAAAGATATGAGAGTCGAAGGTACGAGCGTCGGTTTCACAACAATCGATGAGGAGTATTTTCAATTTGAGGCAAATACTTCAAGAATCAAGAAAACAAACTACACCAATCGATCCAGTGTTGTATGTCCTTAAATGAAGGGCATCGACATGTTGAGTGTCCATACAAGGATCGAATCGATCTTAAATTTTGTACAATTTATGGTGTCGGTGTATTAGAATTGTTGTGACATTTAGATCTTCAAGCAATTAGTTATGAATAATATTTATAGTTAAAAGGAGCATGAATACACAAATTGAACACAACAAACCACATAGGAAACAGATAAGTGTAGCTCATGAATTTACAGTATAATTCACATTCGTTAATCCGATGTTACAATAGTTTACAAATAGGAAGAATTTGAATCCATTAGGGAGGAATTCAAATATACCAACTGGAAGTGACTGTACGTAACTGATTAGCTAACTCATGGTCTCTCAATCAATATCGGAGTCCAATAGATCAACTCCCATATGTCCAACAACTCATACAATCAGTGATAACTAGTTAGCTCAGTGAAACTTAGTGTGGTAGGTGGGAAAAGGCACCTACTCCACATGCATCCATGCATTAGCATGCATAACTAGCACTAGCTAACTGATTGTGATCTAACTGGAAGCTAACTAAGACTAACTAGGTCCAAATCCAACTAACTGATGGAAGTTGGTTTCGGGACTCCCAGTGGCTCCTAAAATGTAGGGATTGGTCTAGGAGGTGCCCAAACTAATGCATGCACATGTAGTAAGTGGCATTTAACCTCTAGCAGTGTTCCCCACAATCTAGTAACTGGTACTGTGGCCCCATTAGGCCAAGTGGACCTAATGGTACTAGTGGACCCAAATAATTAATTAAGGTTCCTAAGTTAGGCTAAATTGATCTAATAGACATTTTACCAAGGAAGGACTAATAATCCTAACACCCCCCTGAATCCTAACTTGTACAACTATAGGCCCTCGTAACAAGACCATAGGTCACCCAAATACAATGTAAAAGATAGTAAAAAAAATGATGCTTAATACAATCGAGGAAATAGGGGAAAAACTCATGGGAAACCCCCCCCCCTAAAAATAAGAAGAAATAGAAAACTGCAAGCTATATTTAGAAGAAAGAAGCTTCCTCCTTAGAAAAATAACTTAAGCAAAAAAACTGCTGCAAATTTGCAGCTCTATGCAGCAGCATGGTCCATTTGTGAACCTCTCAATGTAATTTTGAAATGATGACTCTATTTGTCTCTTCTGGATGGTGAACGTAGGGAATTATCAAGTTTCTACTTCTATGTGCCATGTAGCTGAATATTCACCATCATCAAGTAGCACCGACCTGGAACTTTGCTACACCATTCTGTCGAGAGCGAATCTGTGAGAGATAGTGCAGCATGTTCATTCTAATACTAGGACCTTGTTCTTCTTCTTTCTTCTTGATTTCCAGCACCACTTCCAGTTGCATTAAGGATCTTTCGAGCCCACCTGGGATTAGGCTTCTGATTAGGAATGGATACTGGATCTGGATCTAGAATCTCTTGAGATTCAGTCTCAATAAAAGGATCATGCTGAATGTGATATTATTCATTTGAATCTAAAACCTGTAGCACATCATCATCAAAAATAGGTGGATAAATAGTTATACCTTCCTGTGCTACTAGAGGTGTGTCATAAAACTGATATTCTTCGAACTAGACACTCCTTTCATTGAAGCATCTTCTGGTTGCAACCTCCATCAGTTTGTAAGCTTTTTCATCTTCTACATATCCCAACATAATGCATTCGCTACTTTGGGCTTGGAAGGCCTTCCTCTTGTCAAGTGGTATTTTTGCGCAAGCTTTGGAACCAAAAACTCTCACATGAGAGACATTGGGCTTATTCCCATGCAGTGTTTAGAATGGAGTGACCCCAACCACTGAATTGTGGGGCACCCTATTTTGTAAATATGAAGTACAATTTACTGCTTCAACCTAAAGAGAAGGAGGTAGATGTTTGGCATGGATAAGGCATGTTTCCATCTCTTTCAATGATCTATTCTTCCTCTCAGCCACACTATTATGTTGTGGTGTGTATGGAATTGAGTGTTCCATTTGAATCCCCTCCGATTCATAGAAACTCTAGAAATATCCTTTGATGTACTATCCTCCTTTATTATATATTATTGACTTGATATTCTTATTGAAACTATTCTCAACCATATCCTTAAGAACTTTAAAAGTCTCAAAAAAATTCTTGTTTTTGTTTCATGAAGTAGATCCAGCAGTACCTAGAACGATCATCAATAAAGGTGAGGAAGTACCTGCAACCATTAATGGATTTTGTGGGCATAGGTCCAGCTACATCACTATGTATCAAATCAAGTATAGAGGAAACTTTATGTGCCTTCCCAACATCATACTTCTTTTATGGATGCTTACCTACCAAGAAACCAACACATACTCCATTGGAAGTTTGGATGGAGGGAAAACCTTCAACCATTTTATCATTATGGAGTTGCTGCAGATATTTGAAATTGAGATGGCCAAATCTCTCATGCCAAATCTTGCTGGTGTTTTTAGCATGATACAATAAAACTGTAGAAGGAGATACAAGTAAGAAATGTGATAACTCATAATCTTTGGTAGAGTGATTTGCAATACCTTTCGCTACAAGCTGTCTAGTGGATTTTTTCTGTAATCTCAACTATTTCTGAATCAAATGTAACTCTCTTGGGAGAGCTTGTATGATTCATCTGATAAATAGACAACATGTTAGCAGCAAGGGAGGGCACATAAAGGACATTATTGAACTCACCATGCTTCACTTTGACTGAGCCCCTTCCTTTTGTTGAGAAGGATTATTTGGAGGCAACCATGTAATTCTAGCTTTCAAAGCATGGCACCTTTCATCATCTTTTGTCTCTGGTTCTTCATCATCTTTTGTCTCTGGTTCTTCATCAGGCTTATTTACTCTTTTTGGGGGCCAATGTTATACTGCTTGAGAAGAGATGGCATTTCAACAAGTTGCTTCCTCATACAAAAATGTTCAAGATGGTAACCCTTTTCACAATAGGGACATAACTTCTTTTCAAACTTCTTCTTTTTCTTATAGTCAAAGACTCCTTCAGAAGTTTGTTGATTCTGTTTAGGCTTCGAATCAGCTTCTTTTGGCTCCTTCTTCTTTGATTTCCCCTTTTCTTGCTCTTTGGAAGAGTTAGTAACTAGGAGATATTGATCTTTGGAGGTCTTGATGACTCCCATTCGAATCAATTTCTCTTGCTCCTTGATTAAGGTCTTGAAAAAAGAATCTAATAAAGGAATGTTCCAATTGGGGAAGCCCTCTCATTTGGAATGAAATATAGAAAAAAATACAGAATACTCAGGACCAATTTTGTTGAGTATGGAGAGGACATTTTGCTCATCCTTTCGTTCTATTCCACACTGTTTGCATTGAAGTGCAAGAGACTTGAATTTAGTAAAGAATTTCTCAATAGTCTTGAAACTGCTAGGATGTAAGGCTACCAACTCATTCTGCAGGAGGTGTCCCTGAAGCTCATCTTGTTTTCCAAACAAGTCTTCGAGTTTCTCCTAGGCTTCTATGGGTTTCCTCAAACCTTCTAGGTGGAAGAGGAGATGTATGGATATATAAGTGCATAGATAACTGAATGCTTCATCTAAGCGGTTCATAAACTTGTTTCTTTCAACAAGATGATGGGGCTCGACCTCCCTTCCAAGTACTATTTTATGGTAGCCATGCATGTGCAAGGCCAGCTCCATATCAATCCTCCAGTCAAGATAATTGGAAGTTGTGAGGATCCAAGGAGTAGGAGATTGAGAAGCCATAATTATTCTGGTTGAGAGATCATAAAACTTCACACAAGCTACATAGCACCTGTCAATTTTCACTACAAAACACTAAAAAATATGAACTAAGTTAGAATCATGCTTTTCCTCTCGACATAAATAGATTTTCAAGGTTCGTCATGCCCTCTCCGTTGCTCTAAATAAATTCAGAGCTAGGAAATAATCATAGGAGACTTCTGTGGAAACACAACTGCTTCTAATGTTGAATGGAGAGAAACAAACATGAAACCTTCCTAAGAAGGCTTTGATACCATATAAGAATTGTTGTGCCATTTATATCTTCAATAAATTAGTTATGAATAATATTTGCAGTTAAAAGGAGTAGGAAGATACAAACTGAACAAAACAAACCACATAGGAAACAAATGAGTGTAGCTCAGGAATTTACAGTATCATTCACATTCATTAATCTGGTGTTACAATAGTTTACAAATATGAATAATTCGAATCCATTAGGGAGGAATTTGAATCTACCATCTGGATGTGACTGTACCTAACTAACTATCTAACTCATGGTCTCTCAATCAATATCAGATTCCAATAGATCAAATCCCAGATCTCCAACAACTCATACAATCAGTGATAACTAGTTAACTCGGTGCAACTGAGTGTGGTAAGTGGGAAAAGGTGCATACTCCACATGCAGCCATGCATTAGCCATGCATAACTAGCACTAGCTAACTGATTGTGATCTAACTGAAAGTAACTAGAAGCTAAATAAGACTAACTAGTTCCAACTCCAACTAATTGATGGAGGTTGGTGCTGGGACTTCCAGTGGCTCCCAAAATGTAGGGATTGGTCTAGGAGGCGCCCAAACTGATGCATGCACATGCAATAAGTGGCAGTTAATCTCTAGCAGTGTTCCCCATACTCTAGTAATCGGTATATGTGGCCCCATTAGGCCAAGTGGACCCAAATAATTAATTAAGGTTCCTAAGTTAGGATAAATTAATCTAATAGACATTTGACCAAGGAAGGATTAATAACGGTGATCACTCCTTAGAGAATTTCCCCACAATGCTTGAAAAGATCAAAAATAAGAAAAACGTTAACGTCTTGTCTAGTGTGCAAAAATGTGATTTTGTTGGAACTAAAAACTTACAAATTGTCACTCGTCAAGGCACAAAAACTGGTAGGGATAATCCAAAAATAAGTAAAATAAAGAATAAAGAAGATTATCCTAACCCTGTCATACAAAAACTATTATATAACGATGTAGCGAACATATTTCAAGAAATAGTTTCACAATAAGTAAATGATGATGCTTGACAGAAGATGTCTCAAGAATTAATTAATTTAATAAATACTGATAATTCTGTCACAAAATTAATCGACTTATTATACAATCTTAAGAGTAAATCTCGTGTAGACAAGCAAGCTAAAAGAATATGTAGATTAAACCAAAAAGTTAAAAATGATGCTTACCCTTTAGTCGACCTAGAAATTGAAGGTTACCATCTATGACACGTCGTCCTCGACTTCGGATCACAGGTAAACATCACGACTAGGGACACATGGAAATAATTAGGTAAACTTTGTATTAACAAATCTAGCATATATTTGAAGTTATCATACCAAGGACTAATTGAACTCATTGGTGTCTGGAAGAATGTCAACACCACTATCAAATCTATCACTACAAAAGTTGAATTTGAGATTATTAATCCTAAGGAAGGATCTAGTTCCTTCCCAGCTTTAGTATGCCGACTGTAGGGTCAAAAGATGAAGACATCAATTGCACTAGACAAAGAGAGGATACAAATTAGAGGAAATGGGCAGAAATTGATTGTTCCAATTCATCCATCCCAAGGTGAACCATGGACAGTACCTATAGATGAAGAAGTCGATGTGCGACAATTATAAAAAATTCAGAATAATGAGGATTACGCCGAACCGAACATATATGGATAGCTTCACTTAGGAAATCCAAATTCTATTAGCTATGACTTAGTCACAGAATTATATGATTGGAAAAAGGAAATTTATGATCTACAAGAAAGGGAATGTTGGACCATCCAATCCATTCCGAAAAAACAAACACGACAATGTTTTTTTGTGTCTATAATTCCTAAAATATTTGAATGAAAAGTTAGGGAATATTCATCCCTAACACCAATGAAAAAAGAAACATCAAGCATACCTTCACTTAGGTATAAATAACGGGAATCACTAGTCCTTCACATCAAACAAGTATCTACAAATATAGGTGAACATGGCGGACTTCAAATTCTAGTCGAAACATTTACGGGACAAGCTTCTCGATGGTGGGATACCCACCAGTCGAGACTGCAAACGTGGTCAACAAATTCAACGTACTTTGTAAAAATATTTGGAGTAAAGAAGCTAACAAATAAAGAAAATATACTGGTCTTTACACAAGGCCAAGATCCTGAAAAACACATCATTACATGTGAAAAAGAATGGAAAATACTGGGATATAAAGATGAACGAATATGGCCGCACCTATTCTTGTTGACATTAGATGACTTACCCAAAAAATGGTACAAAATGGAAGAGACACGAGGAGAAATGTTCTTATGGAATGAATTAAAATAAAATTTCATCAAGGACTTCAAATTTATACCTGAATATGGCCAACTAGTCAAAGCTACGAAGCAAATAGAAAAATTTATAAAACTGACTGTTAGTAGTAGTTCGACAGGAACTCACAACCGAATGAATGCCTCGTGTCATAGTATTCAGTTAATTTAAATACCATAATTGACAAGAATTCGACTAGAAATTGAACATACATGTGGAAAAAAATTTCAATGGAAATCTGACCATCTTGAAACAACAAAACCAATTAAAAAAATACTAAAAGTAGAATCGATATAAAAAGAAGACCCTGAACAAATGACAACAAAAGACTTCCCAGCAGCATTTTCACAATTTAAAGAAGGAAGTCGAGAGATTAATGAAAGCAAAGTGCCATAATTGATGGACGTAAAGATTGAAACAAAAGAGGTCGACATTTCTAATGATCACAGACCTAAACTTGTAAAAATCATATATTGTTGGAATGAAGAACACACAACAGATATCGTTAACTTGCTAAAAGAATTTCAATATGTTTTTTCTCAGGATTATAAGGATCTTAAAGGATTAGTTCAAGAAATGGGAGAAATCAGAAGATCAAAATAAAACCCGATGCAAAACCTAAAAAGAAACGACCATACAAACTTGCACATAAATATAAAGAAATAATGAAGAAATAAATTGACAATATGTTAATGGTCGGAATTATCTATCTTATCGACCAATCGGAATGGGAAATCCTAATGGTTGTAAAACCAAAGAAGACTGACCCAAAACGACTAAGAATTCGTGTAGATTTCTGGGAACTCAACAAAGTCACTCTTATGGACCCATTTCCTACTCCTTTTGTAGATGAAATTATTAATGAAGTTACAAGACATGAGTGTAACTCATTTACAGACAGTTTCTCAGGTTATAATCAAGTACCGATCGTCGAATAAGACCAAAAGAAAACAACAATTTTATGTGAATTTGGTTCATTCGCCTACAAAGTCATGCCATTTGGTGTGAAAAATGCTCCAACTTTTTTTTCAAGAATAGTCGTTAAAGCATTTCAAGAATATATATATATACAACACAATGGTTGTGTATTTTGATGACTTGAAAATTTACTCCATGTCAAAATATCACTGTAAATGGTCGAGACTGATGTTGGAAAGATGCCGTCAAATTCAGTTATCCCTTAATATAAAAAAATGTATTTTCATAACTCCTATAGGGATCCTACTAGGACACATTGTGTGTAAAGAAGGGATTAAGGTTGAATTTGCAAAGATTAAAATTATTTTCAACTTAAAACCACCAGCAATCCGAAGCAAGTAAGAATATTACTTGGGAATACAGGGCATTACAAAAAATTCATTCGAAATTATTCAGACATGAAATATCCATTAGAAGAATTATTAAAAGAAAATCAAGTGTATGAATGTACTAAAGAATGTGATGCATCATTCAACGTTCTAAAGAAAAAAATAGTCGAAGCACCTATTCTTTGATTTTTGAATTGGTCGGTGAAATTTCATGTGCATATTGATGCATCCAGTATAGAAATCGGTGTGATACTAACACAACCAGGAAATGATGGAATGGATTATCCAATTGTATATAGTAGCAAAAACTAAATAAAGATGAACAAAATTACTCAAAAACAGAAAGGGAAGCACTAGAAATGGTATTTGCGCTCTAGAAGTATCGACATTGCTTGCTAGCTAATCCTTTTGTGTTTTATATGCATCATCAGGAATTAAAATACTTAGTTAATAAAACTTTACATCATGGTAGAATATGTTGTTGGTTACTATTATTTCAGGAATTCAAGTTTGAAGTCATAGTTCGACCGAGGAAAGAAAATGTCATACCCGATCACTTATCGAGAATCGATACAGTGGAAGAAATGACTGAAATAGATGACCTACCAGATGCACATATGTTTAGAATTGAAGTTGTACATTTTCAATTAGCAGAAATAGCCCAATTCCTAGAAAACAGACAAGCACCAAAAGGAATGAGTGATAAAAAGAAGAAAATCTTATCAATGAAAGTTGTAGCTTATATTATAATAAACATGTTCCTCTATAAACTAGGCTTAGTCGAGGTACTTCATCGATGTGTTCTTGACCACGAAAGAGAAAGTATAATCCATGAAGCACATTATGGCCTAGCTGGAGGACATTTTCTATCAGACACAACTGCTAAGAAAATCCAACAGTCAGTATTATGGTGGCCAACATTATACCGAGACTGTCCAATAGTTGTAAGAAAATCTGACCATTTCCAACGACTAGGCTGGCCTCTACCAAGTACTAAAATTACTTAATATCAATAAACTCAAGTTTAAAATTTGAAATTTTGGTGATTGACTTTATAGGACCATTTCCAATACCAGCTAGAAGGTTAGGAGAACGATATATTATTACAACAGTCGAGTATGTCACTAAGTGGGTAGCAACAGAACCTATTGAAACCTGTTCAAGTGAAATAGCCATGAAATTTATATATGGAAATATTATTACAAGATTCAGTTGTCCACTGACCTTGATCAACGATTAGGGGTCACATTTTATAAATAAAACAATTGCATCTTTGATGGAACAGTTTAAAATTTAACATAGAAAGAGAATGACATATCATCCTCAATCCAATGGTGCAATTAAAGAATTTAACAAAACTCTCCCTAGAGGTCTAAAAAAATATGCAATATCAAAAAAGATGATTGGGATGAAAAGATTCCTGTTGTCTTATTGGCATGCAGAACGATGTACAAATGATCGACCTATCAAACACCATTCCGAATTGTTCATGGATAGGAAGCAGTTGTTCCTCTGCATTTACGACGACAAACACCTATAATTGCTGACATATTGAACATTGATGTCAAAGAAGCTAGGAAATAATGAATAATACAATTATTTAAAATATAAAAACATTGAATGATTGCAATACAACACCAAGAGATCCAAAAATAACAACAAAAATCTTGGCATGATTGAAATTATAAAGCTAAAAAACTTGTCGGTTGGAGACCTTGCGTTGTTGTATAACAGTCGAATAAAAGGAAAGCCTAAGAAATTGCATACATAATGGATGGGACCATACATTGTAGAATAAATCAATGTTAATGGATTAGTATAACTGAAAACATTACAAGGTAGTGTATTTTAGAAACTTGTTAATGGTTCCCAACTAAAACACTACAAAAATTTAAAAAAAAAACTGTTGTAAAATTTATAAAAAAATTTGAAAAAAAATCGAATACTATAAAAACCTAAGTTCAAACACAAAGAAAAAAATACATAAAAAGTAATATGATAGAGCCTTGCATAAATTTTTAGGAAGAAAGTAGCAGACTACAATTTGAAAGATATAACCACCGACATCATAATCATCGACATGACGAATACCAACCATTCCATCGACAAGTACACAACCATGCCAGACATTGACATAAAGAAGGATCAATGGTTTGATCAATTCATAATGATCATCGACATAAGGAGCACCAAAACCAACGTGCATTAAAAGAACTCTCGATAGATTTTCCTTCACAGTCAAATCCTTCATTAACACAACAATTAATATCTTCATCTACCAGACCTCCGCCCGCTCCAACTATTTCCACTATAAATACCATACCTGACGAGGACCAAACATCATTCTGTGAAGAGATAGAAAATTAGAACCAAAAACCTGAGACCAAGCTTGATCCGGTGGATTATTCATCTTTAATTTACACTGATCCAATATGGTGCAAGGTTTATTATTCTATGTTTTTAACTCATATGCTAAACATTGTATGCACAGTCGCGCAGCTTATCGCATGTCGCGCAATTACCCCATGGTACATAGCTTATCGCATGCCGTGGAGCTACCGCATGGTGCGCAGCTTATCGCATGCCGCACAGTTGTGGCATGGGCCGTGCAGCTTGTGCACCGTCCAGTTGAACAGCGAATGGTTCGTGGAGGTTACTCCCATGTTGCGACATTTATATGCTGCGACGACAGATCGTGTGTATGGCGGAATCCTCGTATGCCGCGACATTTGTAACTTTTGAGATGGCATCAAACGGTTACGTTACGTGGCATAGCCCAGTGCAAATCATTGCAACGTGTTGTGAGTCAGCACATGTGCATGGAGTTGGTTGCAACATTTCGGGGATATGGAACATCGTGGTAACATAACGCTTGGGCCGTCACTTGGCGGGATGGCCAAGTTTAGCATATGGTTGTAACGACGTAAAAAAGAATCTGTTACTTATCCTTCCTCTGAACTCTTAAATAGAGGAGACTGGCCACCGAGGAGAGGGGAGACAAAGTGGAGAGACGTAGATTGCTTTAGAGCACAGAGCATCATTTCTCTATTATGAGAAGCTTAGAGAGCTTTTGCTGCGAAGTGCCAGATGTTGTTACTGTAGAAGTCGACATTCTCTGTTATAGTTAGTTTTATTTGTCTTTGAATGCTAATTGTAACTTCCAGAAGAGAGGTCTTCAATACTTTGTACAGCATTCTGTTTACAGTTGCTGAAATTGTTTCCAGAACCATTTTTGTACCATTTCAAAGAGATTAATTGGATCGGTACCCATTGGAGAGGGACCCGGAGACGTAGCCCAGTGGAGGGGTTGAACTCCGTTATCAACTTATGTTTGTGATTCTCTGATTCTGTGTTTCGTTTATATCTGCTTGTCAGTCTTGTCTTTCATTCCTGTTCTGAGCATTTAATTTCTGTTAATGTTGTTCCATTAATTAACCTGTTGCATGCATTCTTTCAAACAAACTTTTAATGCACTCAAGTTGAGATCCGACGGATCATGTTATGGTATCAGAGCTGGTTGAATGCTTGTGCAAGTTTGTGAATGCTTACTAGGTTCAGGTTAAAGCGTGGTGAAGGAGAATTAGTTGAAGGAGATCTTGAGATTGGCTGCAGGAGAACATTCTCAAGAACCATGTCTTCTCCACGAGGGGAAGAAGAAGGACATACCGAACGGGAAAAACCTGTTATGTCAGAAACTGAGTTTCTGGAGGCTTTTATGAGCATGAAATCCATGATGGAAATTCTACTTGATGAACGAGCAGAAAGGAAGAAGAAAGAAGAAGGATCTTCATCCAAAGATGCAGAAGTGAAGAAGGAATAAAAGGGTAAAGGAGTAGGAGGTGATGGTGATCCTCCTGAAACTAATCAAACTTTCTCTTCTTCTCATACTTCTCATTCAAATAATGCAAATCCTAATATGCCTTATTTCAAATTGGATGTGAAATTTGAATTGCCAATTTATAATGGAGATTTAGATGCTGAAAAGTTAGACAATTGGATCAAGAAGCTTGAAGTATATTGCAGGGTGTAGGGAATTACTGATGACCCTTCCAGGATTCAATTGGCCACTTTGAGAATTAGTGGTATGGATCTTACTTGGTGGGAGAGAAAGATTCAGCAAGATCTTCGAAAGAATGGTAAAATTATTTCAGTTTGGAATGAATTCATTAAAGTATTAAGGAAGCAATTTTATCCTTTAGGTCATATGCAGCAATTAATAATGAGTTGGAAAACTTTTAGACAAGCTAAGGGACAAAGCATTCAAGAATATACTCATGAATTTAGGAAGAGGGCTATTGCATTGAATGTTGCATTAGATACGGAGGAAACTCTTCTTAAGTACATTGGTGGTATGCATTCTTATTTGAAACATACCTTGTTGATGTTTAATCCCAGTAATTTGGATGATGTATGTGTTCAAGCTACCCATTTAGAAGCTAGGGGTAAGCATGCTAATGATACTTTTGTGAAGAAATCATTTAAATTTGACAGCAAATCGAAAGGTAAAGATAAGGGGAAAAAGAAGATGGCTACTGTTAAGAAATAAGGTGAAAAGCCTACGTGTTCGCATTGTCAAAAGGGACATGATGTCTCTAAGTGTTGGAAACTTCATCCGGAGTTAAGGCCAGTACGAAGGAAACAAAGATAAAGGAAAATCCAAAGCTACTGCAGCCGTTATTCAAGACTTGGGATCCGACTCAGGTGATGAAACAAAGGTTACAGCTGTTGGAATCCAAGGTAAGGATAAAAGTATCTCACTTCCCATTGATGCACAATCAAGTTATAGAGCAAGTACAAGTCTGCCATCTACTTCTAAGAAAAATGATAAAGATAGAAGTGCACAGTTTCATGTTCGTGTCATTGCAAATCACACAAAGATTGATACATTGTTTGATAGTGGTTCACAAGTAAATCTGATATCAGAAGAAGTGGTTAAGAAGTTGCATTTAGTTACTGTGCCTCATGAAAATCCCTATCCTCTAGGTTGGGTTATTAATGATACACAATTGCAAGTTACAAGGAAATGTGTATTAAAATTTGCAATTATTGAAAAGTTTAGGGATGAGGTAGAATTGGATGTAGTACCACTTGACATTTGTGGAATTGTACTTGGGAGTGCATATTTGTATGACCGAAAAGCAGTCTTTTATAGAGAGCAGAATAAGTATCATCTTTTTAAAGAAGGTATGGAATATATTGTACGAGCACATAAGATAAAAACCAATCTAGCAATAGTCTCTGCAGGACAAATGAAGAGGTTGGTAAATGCTAGTAAGAACTTTGTGTTGATGATGGTTACGATGAAAAATGATGAAGTCTCTAAATATTTTGAAGAATGTGACCCTAAGCATAAATCTGAACTGATTGACGTCATTTATGAGTATGATAATTTGTTTCAAGATCCGAAGGGGTTACCACCAAAGAGAGAGATTCAACATGAGATACATTTGCAGCAGGTGTGCCACTCCTGAACATAGCCATGTACCGGATGTCTATAATACAGAATGAGGAGATCAAGAAGCAGGTTCAGGAGCTGATTGAGAAGGGGGTCATCCGGCCCAACACTTCTCCTTGTGGCTCTCCCATAGTATTGGTTCCAAAGAAGGATGGGTCATGGAGGATGTGTATCGACTACAGGGCCCTTAACAAAGTCACCATTAAAAACAGGTATCATATTCCCCGCATTGATGATTTGCTTGATCAGTTGAAACATGCAACTTACTTTACAAAATTGGATCTGCGTAGTGGGTATCATCAAATCTGTGTCGCTGAGCATGATGCTTGGAAAACAGCTTTTAAGATGAAACAGGGTTTGTATGAATGGTTTGTGATGCCTTTTGGTCTTTGTAACGCACCTGCTACTTTCATGCGGGTCATGAATGATGTATTTCGTTCATTCATTGATGATTTTGTAATTGTATATCTATATGATATCCTTGTGTTTAGCAACACTTGGGAAGAGCATGTTGTACATGTGAAAAAAAATTTAGATGTACTGAGAAAGGAAAAGCTTTATGTAAAAATGTCTAAATGTGAATTTGCCAAAACTTCTTTAGTATATCTGGGCCATATTATTGGTGAAGGTCACCTGCGAGTGGACCCAGCCAAGGTTGTTGTCATTGTAAACTGGCCACAGCCTAACACCGTTACTGAAATCAGAATTTTTCTGGGTGCGGTTCAGTATTGGAGGAAATTCATTTCTGGGTTTTCTTCCATTGCTACTCCATTATATGCGTTGACAAGCGTTAAAGAAATTTTCCAGTGGGGAGGCAAGCATCAGAGAGCCTTCAACACTTTGAAGGAAAGGATTAGCACCGCACCAGTTCTGACATTGCCAGATTTGCAACGGCCATTTGAGATCGAAACCGATGCTAGTGGGTTTGCCTTGGGATCAGTTTTGATGCAAGGAAGGAAGCCAGTCTGTTACCATTTAGAAACATTCTCTACTGCGGTAAGTAACTATCCGACCTATGACAAAGAATTGTATGCTTTAGTACAGATTGTGAAGAAGTGGAAACATTATATCATGGGAAAAGAGACAGTCATACATACTGATCATCAACCACTGCAATATTTACAATCTCGAACTAAAATACAACAAAGTAGGCATTTAAGATGGATGGGGTTCTTACAACAGTTTCATCTCATAATTAAGTACAAAAAGGGAATTCAGAATAAAGTAGCAGACATGTTATCAAGGCCACCTACAAATGCTTCAATCATTCTTCAGAAAAGTTCATTAACACATGAAAGTTATATTGAACAGTATGCAGAAGATAAAGATTTTAAGAAAGTATATGCATCACTAATACATGGTAAATAGGAACAGAACTATTATGTGCATAATAAGCTCTTGTATCATCTCGGTAAACTCTGTATTCCAGAGAAAGAAAGAGGGCATGTGATTCGAGAAGCACATAGTTCATTGATTGCAAGACATTTTGGAGTAAGTAAGACATTGTCTGTATTGCAGAATCATTGTTATTGGCCTCAAATGCAAGAAATTGTAGCTAAATATATAAGGGGTTGTGTTATGTGTGCAACAAGTAAGCCTAGCAATAGGAAATTGGGTTTGTACACTCCTCTTCCAGTTTCTTCTCATCCTTGGGAAAGTATTTCTATGGACTTTGTAGGGGGCCTACCTATGTCTAGAAAAGGACATGATTACATATATGTCGTTGTGGATAGATTCAACAAAATGTGTATCTTAATGCCATGTAACAAGCAGATCACTGCTGAACAAACAACTCTTTTATTCTTTCAAAATATTTGGGTACATTTTGGGTTGCCCACGTCTATTGTATCTGATCGGGATTCCTGGTTCTTGGGAAAATTCTGGTCAACTTTATGGGAGCTTATGGACACTAAACTGAAGAAAAGTACAGCTTTTCATCCACAGCCCGATGGGTAAACAGAGGTAGTGAACAAAATAGTGGCTCAGATGCTCAGAGGATATTGTAGTAAGCATCCTAAACTTTGGGATGAGCAGTTGCAGTATATATAGCATGCTTACAATCATGCAGTTCATTCTTCCACGAAAAAATCTCCTTTTGAAACTTGTTTTGGTTATCTACCAAAAATACCAATGGAATTCTCTTTTGGAAAAGATGCAGTGGATGGACATCATGATGCAGATAAATCTTTAAAGTTCATTCAGAGAATCCAAGCAGTGTAGCAGGTAGTTCAAGAACAGTTGGAGAAGAGCCAGGCGAAGTACAAGGCCAGGCATGATAAGCATCGAATTGATCATCAATTTCAGGTTGGTGACCGAGTTTGGTTACACATCACCAAAGAAAGGATGAAAGGTGAAGGTAAGAAGCTTAAACCTATCAGGTATGGTCCTTTTGAGATCTTGGAAAATATCGGTACTAATTATTTTCGCTTGAATTTACCTCCATACATGTAAATTTATTTAGTTATCAATGTAAGAAGCTTAAACCTATCAGGTATGGTCCTTTTGAGATCTTTACAGCGCAGAGCATTGTTTCTCTGTTATGAGAAGCTTAGAGAGATTTTGCTGTGAAGTGCCAGATGCTGTTACTGTAGAAGTTGACATTCTCTGTTATAGTCAGTTTTCTTTGTCTTTGAATGCTAATTGTAACTTCCAGAAGAGAGGTCTTCAAGACTTTGTACAGCATTCTATTTACAGTTGCTGAAGTTGTTTCCAGAACCATTTTTGTACCATTTCAAAGAGATTAATTGGATCGGTACCCATTGGAGAGGGACCCGGAGACGTAGCCCAGTGGAGGGGGTGAACTCCATTATCAACTTATGTTTGTGACTCTCTGATTCTGTGTTTCGTTTATATCTGCTTATCAGTCTTGTCTTTCATTCCTATTCTGAGCATTTAATTTCTGTTAATGCTGTTCCATTAATTAACCTGTTGCACGCATTCTTTCAAACAAAATTTTAATGCACTCAAGTTGAGATCCGATGGATCAAAGCTACCTGTGTGTGAACGAGAAAATTCAATCGACATAATGTCACCTAAAAAGACAAGTACAAGATATGCAACGAACAAAATGAAGGATCTAGCAACAACTGTAAATCCATTGGTACAACTACTACATAATGTTCACAAAGTGAAAGTTATAAAAACATCATGGGAAAGATTATGGAAGGAAATCAAGAATTGGTCATACCAAAAACTAAAAATGACGGAGGAAGCTCGAAAGATAAGTGCAAGCACAATCCTCAGTTACATGAATGCACCTCTAATGGACAGATTTGCGGAAAAAAAGGACATAATAGCATAGTTCATTGTTAGCAGATACCACAATGGAAATTTCTATTTCAATAGGCCCATCGAAATATCTGGCGACATAATCTACAAGCATACGGGGTTGTCGAACAAAGGAGAAATGGTACCTTTGAGGTCAAAATAATTCAGAAGGATTAATAATCATCCAAATTCAATATACCACACCAAATATAGTGGCAAATATTATTTCTGCGGGACTAACAAGCACATGGTGAGGTTCTGACTTAAAATTAGGCATGTTTGGAAGCAGTAGTGAATGTAGCAGAAAAAGAGAAACTATATGTGTGGGAAGAGAACCTAGAAGAAATTATCAAGAATACTTGTGCAAAATGTTAGGAGGAGGGAACACCAATTAAATTTCCTTCACTAATCATTTGGATTGCAATGTACCATCTTTGACTAGTCAAAGATCCAAACTTCAATGAACCAAACAGAATCGGCATGTGGAACTTCAAATGATTTTCAATGGCTAGTAGTCGACAAGAATTAGATCAAGCCAATATTTGGTAGGAAAATTGGTTACAAGGTTTAAAAATTAAAACTTCCAGATGGAGGGTACCATAGAATGTATGAAGATGTATTCTGCCACATCTAGTTAGAATTAGACCACACCTCAGTATGGTGTCTATAGGGGGCAGGAGGAAATGTTGAACCCCTTGAATTTAATCCATTAGTCAAAGAAATATTTTTCGAGCTAATCTGACAGTCTAACACTAAGTTAGTTATACCACCAATAGCAAAGAAGGTCGATCAACCGAATTTGACAGCCCTTACACCAACAAACCCATATTTTCAAGCATTTCCAGAACACCTTCGCACTACTGTAGACAAAGACACTGACCTTAAAGATTTTATTAACCAACTCCCAGCCATTTTTCCCAATGTTCAACAAATAATGATAACAAAACCAGTTATCACAACAAATAATCCACCACAAATTTTAACCATTCCCCACAACCCCGACCAACTGCAAAGTTCTGCACTAAAACCACAAATAGTGGGACATATCAAATCCATGTTCCATAGAAATCCAGATAAAACTGCTGAAATTGTGGCAGCACAAACCTCTTCATTCATTACACAACCCACTGAAAAATCACTACTCCCTAACTCACCCACCGAGGAGTCCGTACCTGCCATTAATTAAGATCTTGTTGATCTCGACGTAGTTGAACCAATAGAACCAATAGAACCAATCCAAGAAATGGTCAAAAATATCGAATCTGTCAAAGCCGATGAAATTGTCGAATCACTAGAAATTGTCAAAAATCCTTTGTCGAAAGATTCCATCCTGACTTTTCCACCATCAACCTATGAGCAACCACCACCTCTACCCTCACCTAAACCACCATTACAAACATCATCTATCATTCCCCCACCAGAAATCCATCTAATAAATCCTACTACAATACAAATATAGACCACACTTTAGCAGACAAAAGAAAGTGAGAGACAAAATAGAGAACAGGAGTGACGAAGAAAAAAAGAAACAAGGAAAAGAACAACAGAAACAAATACAATTGGCTCAGTAACAGATACCACCAGTAATTCATCTGGCTCAACTGTGATTGACAACAAAGAAAATAAAATAACAAATAGAAGAAATACAAACAGAGCAGACTGAATTCCTAACAAAGTGTGAAAATATGGCTAGACATTTCATTACATTACTAGAAGGATGTGACATAGATAAACCTTTGGACAAAGCATGGCAACTGTTTGAAAGTGCCGTGTCGAAATTCCAAACACGGCTACAAGAAAGAAGAGAAGAACATGTAGAAGAGACTATTGTATTACTGAGAAATCATTATGCAACATTTTCAATAGCCTACAATGTGGTAAGAGAGTATATCACAAAATCGAATGTCATAAAGGAAGTCTTAAGAAATTGGTTCACATACTATGGCCAAGTGTTTTAGTAGGTATGGGATACTCGTGATCTCATTAGTTCACTATAAATACTTCAAGCAAGAACAAAAGAAATGGCGCAAACAATTCAGGACCAACTAGTGCTAGAAATGGAAAAATTAGAAAAATTGGAGAAACAAGAACATCAATGGATTAGCCAAGTGAGACCAAGCCTCATCATCCTTGACAAGATCCAGCCTCGTATGAAAATATTACTTGAAGCTGATTAAGAAAAAGCACAACTTTTTGGGACCAACATGCACAATATATTTAACATAGACATACACCAAAAAGTAGAGAATTTGTCAAGTCTCACTACGTTAACCATGGACATCCAAAAGACACTTTACACTTGGGAGGAATTTAAGCATCAGTCGGAAATTACTACATAAGCTATTGTGGAAGTATGCATTCAAAAGCAACTGTCTATCAGACAGCTCAGCCCCTAAAAAAGAATTATAAAACTACTCCAGATAGAAATTTTGTCACCTCCCTGTTTCTTCGGGACGAAGAAAGTATTTTGTGCTGGGGGAGATGTTGGAGGATCTAGTTGGCTAATCTGACTAGAATCACTAGTCAAATAATTGTAGATTAGGTCGACCTCATAGGTAGTGTCGGTTGGTTGAACCAACAGGTAGTTTAAAAAAAATTGTACACATATATACATAGGTTTTTGAGCCAGATAGATACTTGGTTCGGTTTGTTGTATGAACCCACATGTATGATTGAGTAATATAAACTATTATTCTGTCTATCATTCTTGTCTCTTGTTTTGTTATTTTTATATGATTCTTTATGTGTATTATTGCTAAACTTGCAATCTGATTCATTACAACAAGTGGCTATGATTCACCTAGAGGGGGAGAGGAAATGGGTCCTGTGGGAGATTAAATCATCTATTTCCTAGTGTTAACCTTCGAACTCATCCAATTGCTTCCATGTTCCATAAATGAGCTAGCTACCACCTTTTGACTATTAAATATAGTAATTGAATGCATGTATGAGTTTCGTTTGTAAATTCCTTTCATGTAGTTATGGAAGCATGGGACGAATGTACTATTGATTTTTGAGAAAATATGAATATCTTTGAGCTTTAAAAACTTTAATTGCATAATTATTAAACAATGGAATAAATATAACATTCATTCACATAAATCATTCATCCAAAACACAAGATGTACCCTGGGAAAACCCTCAAAATAATGAGGATGAAAAACCCAAAAATTCTTTAGAGTATGATAATGATAGATCAAAGAGAATGACATTTACATAATAGCAGATTATATTTGGAACCCTAGGTGTTAGGTACAAGATAAAACTTATATAATAGAGAACATGGATCATATATATGGAATTCAATGTGTCGAGCACATTAATAACAAGCAATAATAACTACCATGCAAACAATAGTGAATGGATGCATGAGAATAGTGCAATACTTACACCAAAACTACGAATTTCCTTCATGGATAATAATTTCGATGCATTTCAATATCCATCATGCATAACATATGCTCCATGCATGTACTCCATGTTACTGAGTCCAACTCAGTCTCTCTACCTCAACACATGAGGACCAATCCTAGCTGCACATGATTATCTTGGATAATGACTCTTGATGTTGTACATTTAACACTCCTTCTCAGTGAGGGAGGCATTCTTTGCCATACTAATATTGTGTTAGAAGTACCTAAACTTAATCACTAACAAAGGATTTTTTAATACATATGAAATCTTCTCATTAGTAGAAATGTACTGGGGTTTCATTGAACCTTTATGTACCATGTCTCTAATGAAGTGATACTTCATTTCAATGTGTTTTGACTTATAATGAAACACCGAGTTGTTAGAAAGTTTGATGTAGATTTGTTTACAACACCTAATCATTGTAGGCTCAAGCCTTTCAACGAACAACCCCACAAGTATTTTTCTCAGCCACACTGCTTCTCTATAGGAAATACTTGTAGCAATGTACTCCACCTCTGTACTACTCTCAGAAATTAAGCCATGCTCCCTATTGGACCAAGAGATCATAGCAAGACCCAAACTATAACAGTAGCGAGATGTACTCTTGTGATAAAAATTGCTTCCACCCCAATAATAGTTAGTATAAACAAGTAATAACACCCCTCCACTGGAGGCATACCCTATTCCATAAGAAACCATACCTCAAAGGTACCTCAACACATGCTTAGCAGCAACCCAATATTTATGTCTTAGATCATACATAAAATGACTCAAAATTCTAATTGCATAAAACAAATATGGCCTCGAGTGTATCAAGTAAATCAATGAGTCAATAAGTTGTATATAAAAAGTGGGGTCCAGTAGATCCAATCCAGTATATGACTCATGAAGATTGCTCAAATTGGAAACCATTAGAGTACTGATGGGTTTGTAATCCACCATGCCAAACCTTTGCAAAATGTCAACAATGTACTTCCCTTGAGATAAAAATATCTCATATTTGTAGAAATAATATATCAATGCTATGAGAAATGATGCTAAGAAGAAGCACAAGAAATAGATCTTGCTACTAAGAATTCTCACAAGCATACACAGGAAAAATAGAGAGAAGAAAAGAGACTGAATCACATGAATGAAGAGATGAATATTGGTGTGTATCCTTCCATTGAATAATTATGAATAATAGTGTACATAGATAGTACATCCCTCATAGTAAAATCGAATTGTATGGAAACAACTCATAAAGCTCAAAAAGGCTGACTTACCAAAATATAGCAAACCCCCATAGGTGGTTAAAGCACTTCCCAAATATATCAAGGACCTCACGAGTTGGAAAAAAGCATGAGTTAGTTTTCAAGGAGATGAAAAAAACATAATAATCCTAGAAAATGGAGAAAAAATAATGGAGGATGGGGTGGAAACAAAAGCTACCAATTTCCTAGTTGACTAGCTTTTATCTTATCCATAGAAAAGCAAGAAAAGCAGAAAAAGCATAATAAAGTAGAATCTGTTGTAAAGTGTTGAATACTAATTCTAGATGGTCAAAAGGTGGTCAATATCAACCCAGAATTAGAAATAAATCATTCCTAGAATATAGATGGCATGTATTGATTTTAAGGTGCAAGTAGATGCCAACTAATTAAGCTAGTGGGTGAATAATTAATCAAATAATGATTAATTATTTTATCCTAAGTTATGAGTGGGTTTAATATATTCCAACAAACCCCTATAAGTCTGAATTTATGATGGTATGACAAAATTTATGGATGCATATAGGGCCCAGCAATAAGGCTATGGTCACTCTTTAACAATTATTATGTCCAAAAAAGTGAGGAAAGAGGAAAAACCACATGGGGAAAATCCTCCCTCAAGATAGGACAAGGCACAAAATTTGAAATATGTCTTCAACATATCTTTATATTCACTTTAATGAGCTAATTGAACTGCTTCTAGATGAAGGACTTGTTGAAGAAATCATGAACTCCATGATCATGCGCTAGAATGTAGAACCTGCAAGAAGGAAGAGGAGATACTCCTTGTATCTCAACATCTAATGAAGTAGGAGAATTATCTGAATGCTTATTTCTTCTGTCAAACTCTGATATGCAAACATAATCTGAAATGGAAAAGATATATATGCATACTCCTTCCCAAAGAGTACAAAAATTAAGACAATTTATTTCACACCCAATTCCCTGAATAGCTGCAAAATTGTGATGTGAATCACATGTCAATATTCCAATCTGATGTAGCACATATATAGATCTGATATGAGGCTGATAAAAATATGATATATCATAAACATTAGCATATGGAACAGCTAAGACAAAGGCTTCAGTGGCTCCATGAGGATATAGGGCTAGACTAGGAAAATTATGAGCAACTGGGGAAAACTGATAGGTGTAAAAGTATGAATGATGGATGGGCATAAGATCTGATTCATAAGTGTTTAGAACAGATCCAAACATGCTTAATATCATTCCAAAGATGAATAAGGACATGGATAACCAGCCACTGAAAGATAGGAAAGACTTCAAACCATGTAAGATAAATATCACTGCATAAGAGACCAATGAGGAATCAAATAGTGAACTTGGGATTTGTATAGTATTAGGATTATTCAGAGGTATGGTAGATGGTATTGATGGTGGTATTATATGTGTATCAACCTAAAAATATTATTCTAAATCAGAATCCAAAGGATCACATATAACCATATCAATAGACTCATGGGAATACACTGGTAATGAATCCTCTGTATGAAAGGATGAAAGAATGAGATGTTCACAATCTTCAAGAAGGCTTTGAGTATTGATGCCAAGAAAAAATGAGGAGATTCTGAAGCATGTGATATCAAGTAAGTTAAGTGGTATGACACACATAATGCTTGATGTGGCTAAGAAAACATCCTGGAAATCATTGGGTTGCGCACCATCAATGAGAGAGGTATGCACAAGGTGTGAAGAATCTAGCACATAGATCTCAGAATATAAGATAGTATATTTAGAAAAAAATGAATGGGTTATAGGATCATAATTAACATAAATAGAAGCTCCATATTTTACCTCTTTTTCATCAATTGTATCACAAGAAGAAAAATCATCTTCAAGAGACAGGAAAAAGATGGCTCTTCAATATTTGCTTCTTGATTGAAGGAGAAAGCATTCGAATCAAAGAGGGAAGCAGAAACATGGGCTATATGAGAAACTTCTTCATCATGATAAAATTCATTAGAGAATTTAGAATCCAAGAAATATTGAGAGAGAGAACAAGAGGAGATGCTAGGTTCATTCCATGCTTCATCTTCTATTTCCTACAAACCAAAAACTTTGTCCAAAATTTTCCGAAGCTAAAATGGAAACTTAGCAGAATCTATGAAATGATATATATTTGGAGACATTCCCAATCACATAATTTCATAATCTCTATCACAATTATCAAGCCAATAAATATTCTCTTCATAAGACTCAGGTTCGCTCAATGCACCAATGGAGACATCAAAGAGACATTGCCTCTTCAAGTATGCACTCATCTTTGGCTTCCAATCAGCATAGTTGAAAGGAGATAATAGAGGAAATTTTGAATCCATAATGAATTTGTTGATATTCTATAGGAGATACTCTCTGCAACCTGCAAAACAAACTAGGAGAAAATCTTGTAAGCTAGACAAGCTCTTCTTCAGAGAGGGATAGGAGACTGGATGCGTGCCTCAACTCTGTAGAACTTGATCAACCCTGTTGCTTTGATTCCATGTAGAAGATGGAAAGGTTATTCTCCATGTATCTCTGATACCATGTATAAATAATATATCAATGCTATGAGCAATGATGCTAATAAGAAGCACAGGAAATAGATCTTGCTACTAAGAATTCTCACAAGCATACACAGGAAAAACAGAGAGAAGAAAACAGACTGAATCACATGGATGAAGAGATTAATATTGGTGTGTATCCTTCCATTGAAAAATTATTAATAATAGTGTACATAAATAGTACATTCCTCATAGGAAAATCGAATTGTATGGAAAGAACTCATAAATCTCAAAAAGGTTGACTTACCAAAATATAGAAAACCCCCATAGGTGGATAAATCACTTCCCAAATCTATCAAGGACCTCATGAGTTGGAAAAAGAATGAGTGAGTTGTCAAGGATATGGAAAAAACATGCTAATCCTATAAAATGGAGAAAAACTAATGGAGGATGTGTTGGAAACAAACGCTTCCAGTTTCCTAGTTGACTAGCTTTTATCTTATCCATAGAAAAGCAGGAAAAGCAGAAAAAGCAGAATAAAGTAGAATCTACTATAAAGTGCTATATACTAATTATGGATGGTAAAAAGGTGGTCAATATCAACCCAGAATTAGAAATAAATCATTCCTAGGATATAGATGGCATGTATTGAATTTAAGGTGCAAGTGGATTCCAACTAATTAATCTAGTGGGTGAATAATTAATCAAATAATGATTAATTATTTTATCCTAAGTTATGAGTGGGTTTAATATATTCCAACAATATTTTCTCTATCAAATATCAATACCTAGAAAGTATTGCATAATTCCTAAACCTTTCATCTTGAATTCAGAACTGATCTCCCCATTTCACTAAAAACTCATTTTTTCCTCCCTAGTGAGGAACAAATCATAAACATATATAACCAATATCAACAGTCGGTTCTTCACTAATTTGAAGTACAAATTTGTATCAGCTTCACTATTAGAGAATCCCAGTGTTTGAATATATTTGTCTCTTTTGGCATACCAAGTTTAGGGAGCTTGTTAAATCCCATACAAAGATTTCTTCAACTTGTAATATTTAACACATTGGACTCCTTATCATAAATCACAAACCCCTCAAGATTCTTAATATAAACATCTTCCTCAACCTCACGATTGACGAATCCTATCTTCACATCCATATTGTGAAGCTTCCATCCTATAAAATATGCAAGTGAGATTATAACTCGAATTGTGGTATACCTGGCCACAATAGCGAATATCTCCTCATAGCATATTCCCTCCTTCTTGGAGAAACGTTAGGAAACACATATGGAGTTATACTTATCAAAACTACCATTTGCATCATGCTTGATATTGTAAATCCATCTATAAGTAACTATGGACTCCCCCTCAAGTCTAGGAACAACCTCCCAGAAATCATTATTCAATATAGATTGATATTCCTCAACCATTACATCTTTTTGAACTTGCTTGTTTGCAGCTTATTCATAAGGTGAAGGCTCAGAGTCACTAATGTGACTCTGTGCAACATATGATTAGTATTTATCAGGTTTCTTTCTTTCTATGGAAGATACCACTAGTGCTCCATGCTTATCTGCATCTTGTTGTATATCCTGACACTTTGCAGACCTCCTCTTGGAAGGAGGTTCATCAACCAATTATACTAGTTCATAAAGAGATAGTGAATATGATAACTCTACTGGATTCTCCCTCTAAACATCTATATGTGGATAATCAATATCTATATTCTCTATCATAGGAGTATCATGCTCATATATGTATGTATCATATGAAATATCTTTTGACCTCTTGAATGCAGCCTCTTCATGGAAGGTCACATCTCAATTGATCACCTCAATGTGTCTCTCATGTGACACATATATCCTCTAAGATTTGGATCATTCTCTATAACCCACAAAGGTTCCTTTATTTCTTGAATGTTCCATATTAGTCCTCTTTTATTTAAGTACATGGATTCATATAGGACTCCTAAAGATCCTTAGGTGTGAAATGTCTAGTTTATAACCAGTGAACACCTCTTCAGGTGTCTTCTTATCCATAATGGCATGCGGAATTCTGTTATGGATATAGACTATTGTACTGGTGGCTTTTTCCCATAAAGAAGCAAACAAATATTGATCATTAAACATGGATTTCGCAGCCTCACATATAGTTATATTATTTATATCTGCAACCTCATTTTGTTAAGGTCATATGGAACTGTCAACTGTCTTCAAATTTTTGCATCACTACATAACTCATTAAATGCATGGGAATCAAATCACCTCCATTTTTAGACCTTAGAGAATATATGTCACTTTCCTATATGATTCTCTACTAACACTTTAAATTATTGAAACTTGCTAAAGGTTTCTCTCTTATCCTTAAGGAAGTAACCCTATGACTTTCTACAGAAGTCATTAATAAAAAGTACATAATATAGGTAGCCACTTAGGGAAGGGGATGACATGGGACCACATACATAAGAGTGTATTAAATATAAAATACCTTTTTATATAGTATGAATTCTATAGAAACTATTTTTAACATTATTTCCATGTGCGTGACAACCCTGACATACACTATCATGCTCAAAATCAAATACTGGAATACCTTTAACCATTCGTTGTATACCTGGTAATGCTTTGTAGTGGAGGTGACCGAGCCTCATGTGCCATATATCGCATGGACTGATAGTGTGATGTACCATAGTTTAAATTTACTTCCTAGGTACATTATAGAGTCCTCCCTCTCGAAATCCAATCATTGCAACAGATTCAAGGATTTTGTTCTTTGGCCACAGTAGTGCTTGATTATCCAAGAAGATAACTTGGAATCCCTTATTTTCAAGAATTTAAAATGAATATACAATGTTCTCCTTCAATACTGGTACATAAATATTGTCCTCCACATGCAATATATCTCTCGAACTCGGCCGGAAGGAGGTAAATCCAACTCCTTGGATCGAATATGTTGAGTTGTCCCCCAAATCTACCATGCATGTGACCTTTTTCTCCATTAGGTCAGATATTGTGCTTCTATACCATGACATGTGCTTGGATGCATCATTGTCAATCAACCATGTGTCTTCACTTGTGATGATAGATCTCAAAAACTATTGAGGCAAGGTAATACTCTCTCCTTGTATCCTTCTCCTCGAGTGCATTCTTTTGAGGAGTCTCATCTTCTACTGCAATAGAAGCATGAAACATTCCTTTATGTTTCTTTTGTTTGAACTCCCTTACACAATGGATCTTATTTTAACAATTGTAGCACAAAACCTTTGACTTATCAAATTATTTATTGAACTCCTTCTTTTTTGAATGAAATAATTTATTTGGAGTAAATGGTTTCCTCCCTTTCTTCGTTATTGTCACGAGGGAAATATTTTCTTGTTTGGTGCACACTGAATTGCTTTTGATTCTCCCCTCCTCTTGGAGTAAGTCATTCCACAACATACATACAAGAGATGGATTAGTAACAAAACATTATGTATGCTACATATATATATATATATATATATATATATATCTTATTTGATATATCCATCTAAAAAGGAACTCTTTACATCCATGTGTTGTACATCCCATTGCTAGGAAGCTACAATGGCCCAAACTAGTCTTATAGTATCCATCTTTTCCACTAGTGCAAAGGTATCATTGTACTCAATTCCTTGGAATTGGGAGAATCCCTTGGCAACTACCCTTTCCTTATACTTCATAGGAAATCCATTAGAAACAAACTTTGTCTTGAATACCCATTTACACTTCGCTAGCTTTCTCCCTGGTGGAAGATTGACTAGTTCCCATGTTTCATTCTTCTAGAGAAAATGGGATTCCTCTTTCGTGGTTTTTTTCCATCTTGGGTCTTCTAAATTTTATTCATATGTTTTTGGATCATATTCAATCATCAGATAACACTTCTCATCAAATCATGGGTCCTTGACAAAAAGGGAACTCTCGAATTGATATCTAGTTCTTCTAGGATCACTAGGATTCCCAGCAAGTTCCCCAACTGCTTGAATGGTACTTGTGGGATTGTTAGAATATTCAATTAAGTATTCATTATCAGACATATCAGAATCATAAAACTTATTGTAGCCTTCACTTACAATCATAGGTGATAGAGGTGAAGAGGATTCTCCAATTTATGTTGCTGGCATATGCTTTTCTTCAAACTTAACACTCCTTTCAATAAAGGATTTTTGAGTGCCCATGTTGATAAATTTGTACCCTTTGGAATCTTCTAAATACCCAACAAATAGGCATTCTTGAATTTGGGGTTACAAATCCTTTCTCTTTTCAGGTGGAATTATATCCCAAGCTTTAGAGCCAAAAAATATTGAAGTGTGACACATCAGGCTTGTGTCCACTCCAAGATTCGAAGGTAGTGATTCCATCCAAGGATTTGTGAGGAACCATATTCTTGATATAGGTTTCATAGTTTATTTTTTCAGCCAAAACTTTTGTGGCAAACTTTTAGACTCCATCATGCAAATGGACATCTCTTTGAGAGATATATTCTTCCTTTCAACAACACCATTTTGTTGAGGTGTGTAAGGAATAGAATGTTTCATATGGATACATACATATTTAAAAAATTGTATGAATACATATTCACCACCATTATCAGATATCAAAACTTCGAGGTTTCTTCCAGACTGGTTCTCTACTAGAGCTTTAAAACTCTTGAAGAGGTAAAAAACTTCTGACTTGTTCTTGAGGAAGAATACCCAAAAATATCTGGAAAAGTCATCAATAAAATTTAGGAAAAATTTGGCTTGAATCATTGAGATATGAGGAAAAGGACCAACTATATCACTATGAATAAGATCAAGAGATGCAAAGGTTCTCTCATGACTGACTCTTTCATACTTTTGCTTTGGGTGTTTTCCTAGATTAAATCCTTGATAGACACCTTTATAAAACTTGATTTTGGGTAATTGTATGACCATATATTTGTCACATAAATCAAATAAATATTTTTAGTTATATGGAAAAACCTTTCATGCCATAGCTTGGCTTATTCATTCACATGAGTGAGGACATTGTTAGATTTTTATCATTCTAGCTAGGATTATGATCTTAGGATATTTAACTGAGAGAACAACATGCACAGCAATAAACACAAGAGACAAGAAACAAAACCAATTTTCCTCAGGGAAACCATAAAGGAGAAAACCCCGCAACTTCCTCAGAGATAGAATCAGCACCAAAAGTAAAACCTGAAAACATAAAGATGATCTCCTGACAGAAGCAGTCTCTCTCTCTTGTCCCATCAACTTCTCCTCTCACTCATGCACCCAAATGAGTGAGTGTGTGTGTGATAAATAGAGAGGCTCACTCTCTATGTATATTCTTTTGTTTACTTGAAACCCACTCGAACATGTCAGCCTCACTTAACAATTAATTACTAGAACCAACATATCTAGGAGTGTCTAATAACCCTAGTGCCCCACAACTTGTGGGGACTTTGCCTCCTCCGAATAACAAGGAGGTTTATCCTTAACACAATGGTGGGGACTATTTCCATAACTTACAATGACTCACCTAGGTTCAACTTCTCTAGGATAGTCTAATAACCCTAGGGCCCCACAACTGTGGGTACTTTAACCCTTGACCAATAGGAGGGTTACCCACAATGACTTGACATGACTTGTTATATTATAGAACCTTCCAATAGGAACATCGGGGGATGACATGACTCAAATACATTACAGAAACATCCCAGAATAAACATCAAGGTACAATACATAAGATATATGGATGAATACATTCCAAAGTTACAAATATATCAACACTCCCTCTTAACTAGGAAGGTATTTTCTCGACACAATTTATCAACACAAGTCTTCTTCTCTGTATCATATCGATCATCGTCAGGTTCTCGTCATATTCATATTTAAGTCATCTTCATCTTCAAGTCATCTTCATCTGCAAGTCATCTTCATCTGGATCTGGATCATCACTCGATCTGGATCATCATCACTGGATCTAGATCATCACTTGATTTGGATCATCATCACTGGATGTGGATCATCATCACTGGATCTAGATCATCATTGGATCTAGATCATCATCACTGGATCTATATCATCACTTGATCTAGATCATCATCATTGGATCTATATCATCACTCGATCTGGATCATCACTGCTAAGTTGTCATCACTGGATCTAGATCATCATCACTGGATCTAGATCATCACTTGATATAGATCATCATCATTGGATCTAGATCATCACTCGATCTGGATCATCACTGGATCTAGATCCTCACTTGATCTGGATCAATAACACAGGTGCTATCTCATGATTCTTCTCGTCACAGGAAGTTATACAGAGCCAGCCCTTTTTCATGCTAGTTGTAGGCCTAGCCTCTATGTAGGTCTTCTTGAGTGCTTATATCTGACACCAAGTCAAAATGGCCCGCCCAACACTTACATCTGACCTACTCGTTAAAAAGGTGTCACGTCCTGGTCTTGACCCCGTTACATTAGGTGTATATGATGTATATATTGTAAATGATCATGGTGTGGAGCTAAAGGCCAAGGCCCCGCCATTGATCGACTATGCTATGTTTTGGGATTTAAATTATCACCGATGGTATATCGGGGCATGCGGCACATATTAAGTTTCAACATCATGTACATATGCATCTATAATAAAAATAAACACAACCAGCTACGGTCGCGGCAACTAAATCGAAGGGGCATGATATTCCAAGGATAAGGGGGGGGTGAAATATTTAATCTATGGGCCAATGGGGAAAAGCCAGATGTCTATGAGAAAACCCATCAAACTGCCAACTACCTTTCTTGTCTTTTTCCCCAATCATTTATTTCTGCCAGAATGTGGTTGAGTTAGTTATTGCATGGAAGGGGAAGAGTATGGGCAACCAAAATTCGAATTTGGCAGAGACCCATTTTTGAAAAACGTGTTCTGACTTCCTTGGCAAGGAAAATGCCCAAAAACGTATGCCATTCTGCTATGCATTCACATTTTTCAGTTTCCTCACGTTTTGGGAGCAGCTGGAGTTTTTCCTGTGTCTTTCATTCCACGATTTTGGTTGCTGGCTTCGTTTTTCCCATGGATGGGAGGTCGTTTTTGTAATGCCAGGGCCTGGCTTGTCTTCCTCACATTTTTGGAACTGCTGGTGCATTTTTCCATTCACGTTTTTTTGTGATTTCATGTGTTTTTACCATGGCTGGAAAGAGCCATTCACGTTTTTTACTGTCTCAGCGACTATTGGCCTCACGCACAGGCTATTTGGGACGTTTTTCCCTGCTGAGAGTTGTGCTCACTGATAAGCTTCAGGGCTGTGTGTTTTTCCCCATATTGTGAGCCGTTTTTACTGTCACGTTTGGGACTGTGTAATTCGTTTTTCCCTGTTTAAGCTGTGAGCTGAATTGATTGCCTGAGTGCAATTGTTGGTCTTTGGACTGTGTGAGGAGTAAGGGTGTTGGCTTGGTTGCTTGATAAACCTGGTGCTAGAAACCACACAGACAGAGCTAGAGGGCTGGCCTTCTTCTCCATCACCCCTGAATAGCATTGGAAGGGAATGCAGGGCCTGAGGGACTGTGTAGCAGAGAAGGGACTGATTCCTTGTGTTGGGTGTGGATGGGTGTCTTAGAGGTCAGGCTAGTTCGAGTGTAGGTGTTCTTGGCTCTTTAATGAGCTCACCAGCTTAGCAATTTTTCCTTCTCCAACTCCTTAACGGCCTAATAAACCCAACTCTGTTGGCTTGGCTGTGTGTTTGGACATCCCTGGCTATGTGTAAGCCTGCTAGTTCCCTTATTCCTTGGAGAATCATGCCCAGCTCGGGGGTGGCAGTGTTGCTGAGAGATTGATGAGCACGCTGGCCTATGGTTGGGTGGAACGTTGCAGCAACGTAGCTGGTTGCGGAGCAAAGCTTTTATAAGATAAGTGATCTTGTGCATTTTACCTCTGCAATTCTATATTTACTGCTAATTAAATTGGAATGAACATGTTAAACGAATGCTTGTTTGAATGTTGTTGTTTCCGCTATGCAAGGATAATTAATTATAGCTGTGCATAATCTACAATTGTAGTTGTGTATGTTAAATGGAATGCATTTAGGCATGTTATACTGCAATGCATTCTCTCCTTCAGCATTTTGTTTTGGGCAATTTTTAAGTCTATACATGTTCATGGGCGGTTAGCCCGGTCTGATAAAGTTAGTAGATCGCGTCCTCTTTGCCGGTCGGAGGCATGGGGACGTGACAAAAGGCACACCCAACAGTCACATATGATCATGTAGGAACCAATCCTATAATCACATCAAAAAGGTTGAGCACTCCCATTTAGCCATGCAGGAACACATCCTACAACCATGCTAAAAAGGCTCTACTCTTCCACCCATGCGGGAACACATCCTGCAACCATGATGAAAGAGCTCTGCAATTACATCCACCCATGTGGGAACACAACCTGCAACCATGATGGAAGGGCTCTACACTTACATTCACCCATGCGGGAACACATCCTGCAACCATGATGAAAAGGATCTGTACTTACATCCACCCATGCGGGAACACATCCTACAATCATGATAGAAAGGCTCTGCACTTACATCCACCCATGTAGGAACAGATCCTATAACCATGACGAAAAGTCTCTGCACTTACATCCACCCATGCGGGAACACACCCTGCAACCATGATGGAAAGGCTCTACACTTACATCCACCCATGCAGGAACACATCGTGCAACCATGATGGAAAGGCTCTCAACCCCAGGTTGAGGGTTCCTGGTAACTGACCAGGTGCCTCCATTCTCCCAGAGAATAGCAACATCCCCTATATCTAATCAAGTGGGAACACATCCCTCAATCACATCAGAATGTCCATGTGCTCACATCTGATCATGTAGGAACACATCCTACAGTCATATCAGAATGGCCCTCAATCCTAAGCCATGTATTCCTGGTACCTCACCAGGAAGCTCCATTCCAAGAATGGCAATAGCCCTTATATCTGGTCATGTAGGAACTAATCCTACAGTCATATCAGAATGGCTCAGCACTCATATATGACATGGAAGGAACCAATCCTCTCACCATGACAGAATGGCTCAACCCTTACATCTGACCATGGAAGGAACCAATCCTATCACCATGTCAGAATGGCTATGGGTCTCATCATTTTCCCTTGGAGGAAAGCTCGATCAGGAGAACACCAAGCTTCTTCCTGAAGTACTCGAACTTCACCCTAGCCAATGGCGTTTTAAATACATTAGCTATATGTTCCTTCATCGCAACATACTGGAGCTTCACTGCTCCCCTCTGCACCATATCCCTGATATAGTGATACTTGATCTCAATATGCTTCGACTTGTAATGAAATACCGGGTTCTCTAAAAACTTCACACAACTCTGGTTGTCACAATGTATACAAGTAGCATCCAACTGAAGATCAAATAAATCAGATAGTAGCTTCCTCAGCCATACTACCTCACAACTAGCTGAACAAGCTGCGACATATTCTGCTTCAGCTGTACTCAGTGCCACATAGGACTACTTCCTGCTAAACCAAGAGATCACACCTGATCCCATACTGAAGTAACACCCTCAATTGCACTGCCAGGTTAATCTTTTGATTTGCCTCATACTTGAGCCCATGATCAACTGTACCCTTTGCAACCATCAAGTGAATATGTCTCAATGTGTTCACAACAAAGCAAGTATCTGGTCTCATATTCGTTAGGTATATCAAGGAACAAATCATGGCATCAATGGACTATGATGAAGCAACACTCCATAGCTTCAGGTTCAATGCCATAGGTGTGGTCATGGCCTTGCAGTCCATCGTCCTGAACCTCTTTAGGATCTCTACTGCATACTTCCTTTGTCCAAGGAATATTCCATCCGCATTCTTCCACACCTCCATGCCTAGAAAAATAGTGCATCGACACATAATAGGAGCATCACTAGTCTTCCGCCTTCAACCTTGAAGCAAAGGTTGGAATATACTTTACTCTCAGTAAATCCTAGAGCCATCAGTAATCTATCCATCCTGTTGTACCATGTCAAACCTTAGATCTTCTATAGTCAGTCCCTCTGAAGTGAAGCATCATACTCCCTCTGTCTTTTGTACTCTATGCACTAAAACATTCTGTACTAGAGTGACAAGTAGCTTCCTATGCTACTAGTATTCTATGTATCCATCTAGTGTATAGAATTTCATCTTCAACCCTATAGCAAAGGTTAATATCTTCATCAATCTCATCATGTGTGTGTTTCAATTCTTACTGGCTGCAATGTCTCTTCATAGTCTATGCCTCCTTTTCTTGAGAAGCCTCGTGCTACGAATATTGCTTTGTATCCCATGATGTTTCCATCTACTGCATGATGGAACTACGAACTTCCCTTCATGTATCGATACCGCATCCTAGACATCATTCTTCTTGAACTGGTCTTCCCTTTCTTCTTGGTTACTTCTTCATGGCCAAAAGGTTCTACATCAATGATGTCACTGCACTCATCATATTATTCTTCATCTTTGAACTGTCGTCACTTGTTCTTCGGAACAAGTCTTCATTCTTCTTTTCTTGTAGGTGATTATGTATGCGATCTTTCCTACAAGTCAAATACATTTGTATGGTTAAAAAAATTTCATAAGGAATGTTCATACTGGAAAATTCTTATGCATAAATATATGATCATGCAACTACTTTAGCCAATACAACATTCATCCATATCTCATGGAAACTTTCTAGATTCCTTCCATCTCTACCAGGACAACATTGAGATTGTGCACTAATCCAATATGTCAGCAAAGAGGTTTCATTCTAGATAAGTAGCAATGGAGAGTTGTATAGCACCATGAGCTACTTACCCATTACATGCATATTAGTAGTATACTATCGTTAATGCAGACATTCTATCATGCATAATACATCAACTGAATAGAAACAAATGTATAACAAAATAATATCATGAAATGACAATTGAATACTTATCTTTATTTCTTTCGTGGGTATACTCCTTCTTGAGCCTTCAACTTCATCATCTTCTTCATTCATAATAGCATCATTTCTTATCCAAATGCTAAGATGGATAAGGGGTTCTTCAAGAGTTGAGTTCTTCATATTCCTCATCACTTGAGGATCTTCTTTCGATGGTGAGAGTTTGATCTTTATTTGCTCCCATCTTCTCTTCTCTTAATATGAGTCAAGCTTCTTCTTCTTCCCAAAGTCTATTGAAACTAATCACTTCCTTCTGGTACACATTCCTCGAATGAATGAATCCCATGATCCTAGGAGGCCATTCAAGGTGGCTATCACCACTTCTACATTCTTCACTTCTTCTTTTACTGCTTCAAGTTGTTCTTTGATTGGAGAGACCCTTGTAAAGTATGACTGCATGGTCTTTGCATTCTGGATCTTCACATTCTTCAACTGGTTTCTTAAGGTCATATTCCGATTTATATTCTTCCCTTCGAATATATTGGTAAAGGAATCAAACATCTTTGATGTCTTTAGGGAAGACACTTGTGGTACAAGTTGATTCATGACTGAATCAACAATGATCTTCTTGTCCTTGACCAAGTTCTTCTTGTGTAAGGCTTTGAGCCTTATCTCCCTTTGCAACTGGAACCTCTCTACTCATGTAGGTGTCCAATTCATTTCCTTCAGAGAGATCAAATACTTCCATGCTTGGAATTTGTCAACTTCACCAAGCTTATCATCAAGTTGATGTGATATATCACTTTAAAATGAGAACCTCAAATGCAAATAGCAAAAGATTAGATCTTACCGACTTGAGGTGTCTGTCGTGGTCCCAGAGCTGGCTGATTTAGGGTTTGTCAGAGAAACCCTGATTTTAAAAACATGGCATCTTTTAGATATTATTGGATATAAAGATAGATATCTTCAAATTGATTTGTTCAATGTACTCCTTTTCTCAAACAGTGGAGGGAAGCCCTAGTTTTCCAATTTCTTCTGCATAAATTCTTGTTACTGTTTCTGCCGTATCTCCAACATTAATGATCCTCTATGTTTGAAACTTTGCACTGAGGTATCCTCGCATGTGACTGATCCAACACCATCGTGTCATCAGAATTGGTTTCACCAATTTGGACTTATGATCATTTTCCCAAGGTGACCTGTTTCAGGACTGTTCAGAATAGTGAAGTTGTATGGACTTCCACATGTCACTGTTTCATATTCTGGGTCTAAAATTTAGACCAAATAAATTAAAGTCTGTGTGCTTTCTGGAACATCTTCAGGAATTTCATTTGGACCTGTGTAGCCCAAGATATAGCAATTCTCCCCAGGTGTCCTGTTTAGGGATGAATTTTGGAAGAGGCTGGAACCCTAACTTGGAGGAATCATATCTCCCAGAATACAGTGAATTGGAGGCAAAATTTTGGACACAATGTACATCAGGATTGTATCTTCAGTCTTTGCAATTTTTAGTTCTTGGGCCTTCGTCCATCTTGGGATATAGCGAATGTACCAAAACTTAGCAGTTTTAGTATTTAGGGTTTTTTCTAACTCGGGGTCAAACTAGGGTTTGACTTTCCTGGAGTTTCACCCAACAAAAAATCTTGATCCAGGTCTCTAAACTTTGATTTTGATGAGGAGAAAAATCCTATGATGGGCTCATAAAAATTCCTCTTCTGTAGAAATCCCTAATTTTCGCACCGAAAACTGAAAATGCTTGGAATCGAATTCCACTTCGACAAAAAGATGCGCCCTTCAATGGAGATTCAGCCTAGCATACTTTTGCTGATGGATTGTGGAGAGAGACCCAAAAAGTAAGAATACCTAGCTTCTACAGCTGCACAATGTCTTCTTCTTAGGTTATCTCTTATACCATGTTAGATTTTAATCATTCTAGCTAGCATTATGATCTTAGGATCTTTAACTGAGAGAATAACATGCACAGCAATAAACATAAGAGACAAGAGACACAAAGAATTTCCTTCAGGGAAACCATAAAGGAGAAAACCCCGCAACTTCCTCAGAGATAGAATCAGCTCCAAAAGTAAAACCTGAAAACATAAAGATGATCTCCCGACAGTAGTAGTCTCTCTCTCTTGTCCCAACAACTTCTCCTCTCACTCATGCACCCTAATGAGTGAGTGTGTGTGTGATAAATAGAGAGGCTCACTCTCTAATTATATTCTTTCATTCACTTGAAACCCACTCCAACATGTCAGCCTCACTTAACAATTAATTACTAGAGCTGACATCTCTAGGAGTGTCTAATAACCCTAGTTCCCCACAACTTGTGGGGACTTTGCCTCCTCCGACCAACAAGGAGGTTTATCCTTAACACAATGGTGGGAACTATTTCCCTAACTTACAATGACTTGCCTAGGGTTGACTTTTCTAGGATAGTCTAATAAGCCTAGGGCCCCACAACTGCGGGGACTTTAACCCTTGACCAATAGGAGGGGTACCCATAATGAATTGACATGACTTGTTACATTATAGAACCTCCTGATAGGAACATCAGGGCATGACATGACTCAAATACATTATAGACACATCTCGGAATAAACATTGGGGTAAAATACATAAGATATACGGATGAGTACATTTCAAAGTTACAAACACATCAACAGATATATGAGGGGTTAGAGTAGGTAATGAAGTGTGAGAACTTGTATACTTTAGAGATATGATCAACATAACCTTGTGCTATGACTCTACCATTTGACAAATCAGTAATTTCCACATTGTGGGGAGTGAAGACAACCTTCTTAGGTGACCCAGTGTGAGTAATTTGATAGACTGACAAGAGGTTCACAGCAAGACCTAGGACATACAAAACATTATTGAAAGAACCATGGTCAATATCTATTCTACCCTACCCTTTATATTCAGTTTTAGAATCATCCCCCCAATACAATGTTGGGATCATTCGAATCATCAAGAGAGGAGAAGGCCTCCCTGTTATATTTTATCATTCAAGCTAGCATTATGTTAGGATATTTAACCGAGAGAATAACAAGTACAACAATTAAACACAAGAGACAATGAACACAGTGTTTTTCCTAAAGGAAACCATAAATGGAGAAAACCCCGCAACTTCCTCAGAGATAGAATCAGCACCAAAAGTAAAACCCCAAAACAGTACGATGTTCTCCCGACAGCAGTAACCTCATTCTTCTTATCCCCAGTGTCTCCTTCTTCCTCAGTTATGTGCTACAACTCAGTGTGAGTGAGTGTGTACTACATAGAGAGGCTAGATCTCTATTTATATTAATTCTCGACATGACTAAACCTTGTTAGGTCCGACTTCTCTAGGAGAGTATAATAACCCTAGTTCCCTGGAACTATGGGGACTTTAACCCTTGATCAATAGGAGGGTTACCCACGATAACTTGACATGACTTGTTTACATTATAGAACCTCCCGATAGGAACATTGGGGCATGACATGACTCAAGTACATTACAAATACATCCCAGAATAAACATCGGGTTACAATACATAAGAAATACAAGTGAATACATTCTGAAGTTACATATACATCAACACTCCCTCTTAACTAGGAAGGTATTCTCTCGATACAATTTTCCAGCACAAGTATTCTTCTCTGTATCATCTGGGTCATCATCAAGTTCTCATCATCATCATCTTCAATTCATCCTCATCTGGATCTGGATCATCAATCGATCTAGATCATCATCACTAGATCTGGATCATCACTCGATCTGGATCATCATGGGGTCATCATCACTCGATCTAGATCATCACTGCTAGATCTAGATCATCACTTGATCTTGATCATCTCAGAGACATCATAACTGGATCTGAATCACAGCTCGATTTGGATCATCACTGGGTCATCATCATATGTGCTATCTTATGATTCTTCTTGTCATAGGAAGTTCTACAGAGCCAGCCCTTTTTCATGCTAGTTTTAGGCCTACCTCCTTGTAGGTCTTTGGTAGCCCTTATATCTGACCCTAATTTAGAATGGCTAGCACTCACATATGACCTTGACTCATCAGAAAGGCACAGCACTTACATCTGACCTTGACTCGTTAGAAAGGCACTCAGTCCTAGACTGAGGGTTCCTGGTAACTGACCAGGTGCCTCCATTCAGAGAATGGAATTGGCCCTTATATTTGACCCTAATTTAGAATTACCAGCACTCACATCTGACCTTAACTTGTCAGAAAGGGAGTAGCCCTTACATATGACCCTAAGTCAGAATGGCTGGCACTCACATCTGACATGGAAGGAAACAATCCTCTCACCATGACAGAATGACGGTAGCCCTTACATATGATAATGTAGGAACCAATCCTACAGTCACATCAGAATGATCAGCACTTACATATGACCTTGACTCATTAGAAATATGGTAGCCCTTACATCTTATCATGTAGGAACTAATCCTATAGTCACATCAAAATGGCCGGCACTCACATCTGACATGGAAGGAAGCAATCCTCTCACCATGGTAGAATGGAAACAACCCTTATATCTGATCAAGTGGGAAAACATCCCGCAATCATATTATAATGGCCATGGATTCATATCAGATCATGTGAGAACATATCTCACAGTCATATCATAATGGCGCTCAGTCCTAGACCAAGTATTCCTGGTAACTGACCAAGCACCTCCATTCCAAGAATGGCAATAGCCCTTATATCTGATCATGTAGGAACCAATCCTACAGTCATATCAGAATGGCTCAGCACTCAAATTTGACATGGAAGGAACCAATCCTCTCACCATGACATAATGGCTCAGCCCTTACATCTAACCTACTCATCAGAATGGCTTACGGACTCATCACTTCCCCTTGGAAGGAACCTCGATCTGGAGAACACCAAGCTTCTCCTTGAAGTACTCAAACTTCACTTTGGCCAATGGCTTCGTCAACACATTAGCTATCTGTTCGTCCATCGCAACATACTGGAGCTTCAATGCTCCCCTCTGCACCATATCCCTGATATAGTGATACTTGATCTCGATATGCTTCGACTTGTCATGGAACACTGGGTTCTTCGAAAACTTCACACAACTATGGTTTTCACAATGTATATAAGTAGCATCCATCTGGAGATCAAATAAATTAGGTAGTAGCTTCCTCAGCCATACTGCCTCATAACTAGCTGAACAAGCTGCGACATACTCTGCTTCAGCTGTACTCAGTGCCACACAGGATTTCTTCCTGCTAAACCAAGAGATCACACCTGATCCCATACTGAAACAACATCTTGAAGTGCTCTTCCTATCGATGGCACTGCCTGCCCAATGTGAATCAACATAACCCGCCAGGTTAATCTTCTGATTCGCATCATACTTGAGCCCATACTCAACTATACCTCTCAGGTACCTTAGAATATGCTTTGCAGAAATCAAGTGAACATGTCTCGGATCTGTCAAGAACTGGCTCAAGGTGTTCATAGCAAAGCCAATATCTGGTCTCATGTTCATCAGGTACATCAAGGACTCAATCATCTGATGAAACATCATGGCATCAACTGCTTCTAATGAAGCATCACTCAATATATTCAGGTTCGATGCCATGGGCGTGGTCATGGCCTTGCAATACATCATCCCAAATCTCTTCAGGATCTCTACCGTATATTTCCCTTGTCCTAGGGAAATCCCATCTGCACTCTGCCACACCTCCATGCGTATAAAATAATGCATCATACCCAAGTTCTTCATTTCAAACTCGATAGCAAGCTTTCTCTTCGTATTAGAAATAAACCCATCCATACCTGTTACAAACAGAACATCTACATATAGTAGGACCATCACTGGGTTGCCATGTTCAACCTTGTAGTAAAGGTTGGAATCTGCTTTACTCTTAGTAAATCCCAAACTGGATAGAAAGTTGTCAATTCTGCCGTACCATGTCCTGGGTGCCTGTTTCAAAGCATAAAGGTATTTCTTCAATCTACATACATGAGACTCCCTGTCGTGTGTCTCAAAACCGAGTGGTTGATCCACATACACTTCCTCTTCTACTACACCATTCAAGATAGCAATATTGACATCCATTTGGTGTATCTTCCATTTCATTATACTAGCCAGAGCAAGTACTGATCTGATGGAAGTGTATCTAGCTACAGGTGCAAAGGTTTCTTCATAATCTATTCCTTCTTTCTGGGAGAAACCACAAGCAACAAATCTTGCTTTATATTTCTCTATGCTACCAACTGCAACATGCTTGATCTTGTAGATACATTTGGAAGTTACAACCGACATCCCTTCTGGGCTTGGGACAGCATCCCAAACATCAGTCTTCATGATCGATTGATATTCTTCGATCATGGCACCCTTCCATTCTTTCTGTTCTGCTACTTCTTCATAATTGGAAGGTTCTTTATCAATGAAATCACATAGTAATGCTACATACCCAGAATAGGATCTGGTCCTCTTTCTTTCCCTGTGATTCTCTTATGGAGCCCCATATCTTTCTGCACCTTGGATAGCTTCTCATACCCAAGCAGGTTTCCTCTTATGAGGATTCTTCTCTGGAGGTGGATCTATAGGTTCTTGAGGTTTTTCAAATTCTCGATCTTCTTCTTGAGCTTCTTCATTCATGGTTGTATCATGAATTCTAGGTGCTTCTACTTCTACAGGTTCTTCAGCAGGTCTCTTTCTAGATTTGTTGTAAGCTGAGTCTTCATCAAATGTCACATCCCTGCTGATGTAGATCTTCTTGAATCCTAGGAAGTATATTCTGTAATCCTTCAAGATTTCAAAGTATCCCACAAATATACCCTTCTTTCCTGAACAATCTAATTTAGTCCTCTTCTCTTTTGGAATGTGTATGTACACTGGACAGCTGAATATTTTGAGATGGTTGACTTCTAGTTTCTTGCCGAAAAAGACTTCTTTAGGTGTCTTGTTCTCGAGTAGTTTGTGTGGAGTATGGTTCTGTACATACACCACTGTTCTGGCAGCTTCTTCCCATAGATGCATAGGAAAATATTCATCATGAAGGATATCTCTTGCAGCTTCCATGATAGTTTTGTTCTTACTTTATGCAATCCCATTTTGTTGTGGATTATAAGGAGTGGACAACTCCCTCTTAATCCCTGAGTCTTTGCATAACTCTTTGAATTCATTTGATGTGAATTCTCTGCCATTATCTGATCGAAAGGTCTTGATCTTCTTTCCTGTGTGATTCTTGATCAAGGCTTTGAATTCCTTGAACTTATTGAATGCTTCATCTTTGTTCTTCATGAAGTAAATCCATGTCTTCCTAGAAAAGTCATCAATAAAGAAACATAGTATATATACCTTCTTAGTGAGCTTGATGACATTGGACCGCATACATCGGAGTGGATGATTTCCAAGATTCCTTTTGCTTTTCTCTAACTACTTGGAAATGTCTTCTTTGTATTCTTTCCTTTCGCACATCCTTTGCAGACCCCATCATGTTTTGCTTGAATTTCTAGAAGACCTGCAACAGCTTTGCTTGCAAGTGGCAGTGCTCTGTAATGCACATGTGCAAGCCTTCTATGCCAAAGTTCATTTGGCTCTAATGTGGCATGGACCAAGGCTTGTTCTGGATGGCCCTTCAATTTGTATATACCTCCTTCTTGTTCTCCAATCACTATTGCATCATTAATAGTCTTTCCCTTTGGCCACATAATAACTTGGCCACCTATAAATGCAACTCTCATGCCTTTTGCATCTAATGCAGATATGGAGAGAAGGTTCTTCTTGAGTCCTGGTACAAACAATACATCTTGCATCTTCATAGAATTTCTAGAATCTAGCTTATAGGAGGATTCCCCACTACCCTTTATTGGATATTGGTAGTCATCTCCAAGTTTCACCTTGTGAGGTGATTCATGTTATGAAAGTTTTACAAAGGACTCTTTGAATCCTGTCATATGTTTGGAAGCCCCACTATCTATAAGCCAATCATTTCTTCCATTTGTGATGTTTCCCGTGAGAGCAGAAATCAAGACATATTCTTCATCACTTGAAGAGTCTTCACTTTCATATTTGGTTCTCTTCTTGGATGGTTCATCATCCTCTGTAGCATGAGCATGATGTCTTCTCTTGTTGCCCTTTTTCTTATTTTGTATTTTAGGACAATCTTTTGCAAAGTGTCCTACTTCATTACTTGTATAACATCTGCTTCTAGAAAAATCTTTTCTAGGGTTAGTTTTATAGAAATGCTTACCTCTAGAGTGATGAGAACTTCTTTTGCTTTTCTTGGAATGAACTGTGAGGGCTTGATCTTCACTTCCCATATTTTCTTCTCGAGCTGCTATCCGAGCTTCTTCTTGAGAGAATTCTTCCCATAGTCTGCTAAACTTGACTAACTTCTTTCTGGCACATATCCCTTGAATAAAGGAGTCCCATGATCTAGGGAGACCATTCAAGGTGGACATCACAACCTCTACATTCTCCACTTCTTCATCTACTGCTTCCAGTTGTTTCTTGATCTGAAAGACCCTTGTAAAGTAAGACTGGATGGTCTGAGCATTCTGGATCTTTACATTCTTCAGTTGGTTTCTCAGAGTCATCTTCCAATTTATGTTCTTCCCTTCAAACAATTTGTTTAGGGCATAAAACATAGCTTTAGGTGTCTTTAGGGAAGACACCTGTGGTATGAGGTGATCCTTCATTGAATCAGCAATGATCCTATTTTTCCATAACCAACTTCTTCTTGTGTAAGGCCTTATCCTCACCTCCCTCTGGAACTGGAACCTCCTCATTGATATAGGAGTCCAACTCATTTTCTTCAAGGACCAGGGAGATCCTATACTTCCAGGCTCGGATGTTATAATCTCCCTCAATATTTTCATCAAGCTTGGTATGATGAGACATATTAACTAAGAACCTCAAATGGAAATACAAAATATTTATATCTTACCAGTTCAAGATGTCAGATCTGGATTTGGAGCTGAAATTCTGCAGTGCTGGTTTAGGAGTAGATTAGGGTTTTTCTTTTCAGGAGTTCTGTCCAATCAAATGCTTTGATCTTGATCCCTAACTTCAATTTTGAGGAGGAGATCAATCCATGCCTAGGCTCACTGAAAAATTCCACTTATGTGGAAATCCCTAATTTCTGGCAATAGTGTCGGGTCCAAAACTGAAAAACCTCAGAATTGGATTCTGCTTCGACAGAAAGATGCACCCTAGGGAGGAGAGTTATTCCAACCTTTTTTGGCTGAAAATATATGGAAAGAGATCCACAAAGTAGGAATCCCTAGTTCCCGCAGCTCCACAGTGTCTTCTTCTCAGGTTAGCTCTGATACCATGTTAGATTTTATCATTCAAGTTAGCATTATGTTAGGATCTTTAACTGAGAGAATAACAAGTACAGCAATCAAACACAAGAGACAATGAACATAGTTTTTTTCCTCGGGGAAACCATAAATGGAGAAAACCCCGCAAGTTCCTCAGAGATAGAATCAGCACCAAAAGTAAAACCCCAAAAAATAAAGATGCTCTCCCGATGACAGTAACCTCTTTCTTCCTAGCCCTAGTGTCTTCGTCTTCCTCAGCTATCCGCTACAACTGAGTGTGAGTGAGTGTGTACTAAATAGAGAGGCTAACTCTCTATTTATATTAATTCCCGACATGACTAAACCCTATTAGGGCTGACTTCTCTAGGAGAGTCTAATAACCCTAGTTCCCTAGAACTGTGGAAACTTTAACAATTGATCAATAGGAGGGTTACCCACAATAACTTGACATGACTTGTTTACATTATAGAACCTCCCGATAGAAACATCGGAGCATGACATGACTCAATTACATTACAAATACATCCCAGAATAAACATCAAGTTACAATACATAAGAAATACAAGTGAATACATTCCGAAGTTACGTATACATCAACACTCCCTTGTCGAAGCCATGTGTCCTGAAGTTCCATAATCATCGATAAAGGAAGAGGATTTTATAGTGATGGAAACTAGTGCATGAAATCTCTCCTTATCTTCAAAATTTGATGCAACCTTTTTCTTCTTTGCGCCTTTAGGAAGAGAGATGTTATTTTTTTTCAAGAAGTTGAGTCAACATATCAGTTTGTTTCTTCATACAAGAGCTCTCTGGATGGTATCCCTTACCACAGCATGCACACTTTCTCATTTCACCTTTACCTTTCTTCTTCTAGAAATTATTCTTAGAGCTTGAAGACTCCTCATGAAGCTTGGACTTGTATTTATTTTGATCAAGAGGCTTCTTTGGATTATAATTATTATTTCCCTTGGAATCCATCTTTGAATCTCCAGCAACCAAAGCTTGATCTTTGGAATGTTTGATGGTTCCCATCATGACCAACTTATCTGGCTCATGGATCAAGGATTCCATGAACTCTACAAGTGAAGGAATCTTCCAGTTTCAAACTGTCAAATTGGTGACATGGGAGGTCGATACAAACACAGAATAGTCATGGCCAAGCTTTGAAAGTATGGCCAAGACTACTTGTTCATCTTTCTTTTCAATACCAAATTGATTTAACTGAAGAACAATATATTTGAACTTGTAGAAGGATACTTATAAGGACTCAAAATTTCATGGAATCAATGAGAAAATATCATTCTCTAGTGAATATCCCCTCATTTAATCTGTCTTTCCAAATAAGGTTGGAGTTTCTCCCATACTTCCTTTGGTGATGTCAATCCATCAAGATGGAAAATAAGGTCTCTCGAAATGTTGAGACACAAGAGACCATAAGCATCATCCCTCATGTGGTTCCACTTACTCGTCTCTACAACAGCATTAGGATCAGCCTCAATTTACATGGTCACTCTAAAGAGGTTGTTTTTCCTCATCAGAATCTCCATCGTTTCCTTCCATTTGAAGTAGTTGAATGGAGTCAAGTTGATATGGTGAGATTGATCCATTTCTTCACCAATTGTGCACTGAGGAAGACTAAATGTGCTCCTTGAGAGAGTGATTATAAATCCTACAAAAGAAATAAGAGAGGAGAAAAATAAAGATAAAGTATCTTTGATACCATGTGGAAATTAAGCCCAAACTTAGATCAATTGAACTCGCGAAAATTGCTAGAATACATACAAAGATCTACTCAAAATTGGAGATTGAAATTGGTGCGTAACACTAACTTGCATTGCATAGTGTACATCATCCAATGTTATATATAAATAGGCTTTCCAAAAATATCATTACAATATGTATTCAAATGTCTAAGGAGGCAAGTTGAATCCTCACAATACCAGGATTACTAAAAGTCAAAAATCCCCCTAGGTGCATAAAACACTTTCCAAATTAGTCCAGGAAGGTCACAAAATTGGTTGAATTATGTATGAAAACTAATAAGTGATGGAATTTCAACATAATCATGCTTTCAAGAGAGAAAAATAAGGAGGATGAGTTGTGCAAAAATTGGGCAGTTTCTATGTGAGTGACTTTCACCTTTTTACCTTAAAGTTGTTCAAAATTAGTCTAAGTCTGGAGAAGGAAGGAAATTACACTTGCTAAATTGGGTAGTATGAGAAGTTGTCAGAATCTTTTCCATAATGTTTTAAAGGTTCTCTTGGAGGATTTTTTGGAAATTTTTGACCAAGTGGTGCAAGTGGATGCCAACTAGCTAGTATATAACCTAGGAAGTTAATAAAAATGATTAATTAATGTATCATAAGTATGAGAATGGGTTTTTTTATTATTCTAACACTTTCCAAATATCTGTTCTATTTACCACTAAGAACATACTCCACACTATTGTTGATGAAGGTGATTTTGTTAATATTTTATCCTCAACTATTTGGAAAGTTATAGGTTCTCTTCAGCTTGTGCTAACCACCGATCATATACTGGATTTTAATAGAATACCTACTGCACCTTTAGGGATCCTTCCTCATTTTACTATTATCCTAGGAGGGAAAACGGTTCACATTTAATTTATGGAAGTACAATGTCTCTTATATTTTAATCTAGTCCTTGGATGAGATTATGTTTACACCATGAAATTTGTAGTGTCTACACTCTTTAAATTGATGTATTTTCCCCATGATGGGAAGATTATGACCATTGATTATCTTTCCTTTGTTAAAATTGATCATCATATAAGTACTAGTCACCATACCTTTCTGAATGTCCTACATGTTCTTCTGGTTCCTTCCCCTTCATATACCATGTCTCTCGACTCTAGACATCATGTTGAATTTCAGTCCTTTATAAATCGACAGTGTCTTCCCATTAAGGGGAATCTTGGGGGGCATGTATCTAGTCTCTGGATATGATACTGGAGCTAAGCCACAAGCATATTATGCAAGGGGGGAAACCTACCAACCTCTAGACATCATGTTGGGTAAGAGACAATCTTTGAGCATAGTTCCCATTCTGTGTCAATCTCATTAAAAATGAAATAGGTTTTTTTGAGCATAGTTTATTTCTTGTTTCAAAATTGTTAAAAACTTAAAACGACTCTTGACCATAGTTTACTTCTAGTTTCAATCTCATTAAAAAATAAAAATTCCCTTCGGCATATTTTTATTCCTTTTCAAGCTCGTTAAAAAATGAAATGGGATACCAGAAGCATAGTTAGTTTATGTTTCAAGCTTTTGTAAAACTCAAATAGGTCACCACACGCATAGTTATTTTCTATTTCAAGCTTGTGTAAAAATGAAATACATCATTATGAGTACAATTCCCTTTTATTTTCAAGCTCATTAAAAAGTGAAATGAATTCTTCCATTGTGTCAATTCTTCTACCAAAATCAACACTTGAAATTTAATTTCATCTGCTTGTATCACTTGATCCTCTTTCTTCCTCTATCTTTGGTGAACCTTTTCCTTGGAGTAACAATAATTTAAATGGATGAAAAATAGAGTAGGAAGGAGAAACAAATATTAGGGGCATGCATCCAACTGCTTTACATTATGTTGGATTTAAGCTACTTGAAAGTTATAATGGGGGAAAGTACCAACCACTAGACATCATGTTGGGGAAACACCCACCAATGGGACTCATTTTGAACATAAGTTCTTCTTATTTTGGAGCTTGCTAAACCATGAAACCACATATTGAGCATAGTTCATTATCTGTTCCAAATTCATGAAAAATGAAGTAGATACCTCGAGCATTCTACCAATTGATCTTCGAGCTCATTAAAAACAGTAAGATGGTGTTGAGATTACTTTTTACATTTAATATGATATGGTTAAAACATGAAAAGTGGGTTGATATTATTTTATTTATTTTTTGTGCTCTAGATCCAAACATGAAAAATATTCCAAGTGTCTTTGATACCATAGTCGTGCCCATTAAAAACTAAATGAAAAGGTGGTGAGTATACTTTTATCACTTTTCTGAACTCGTAAAACCTATACGAAAAAGGAACCTCGTAGAGTTTTATTTAAGCTATTTTCATACTCTGTAAACAGGAAAAGATCACCATGGAAACTTATTTCTTTCGTGCTTGTAAACGTATTTAAAAGGTCGTCTCTCAGGTGATAATTCACCCCTTTTTTCAGACGGTTTAGACTAATTTACAAAAAATGTACGCTTTAGTTTATCATAACTAGAATAGTTCTCTTAGGTATCATTTTACACTTTTTTTAGACCTAGCAGACTAAATTTACGAAAAATTCCACATTTGATGTTTCTTTAGTCCTTTCAGACTCTCTAAAAATGAAACGACGCTAAGTTTATCTTCTTTGGACACGTCAAAATGAAAGAATGAAGGACCCTTTTTGGGACCTAACCCCTCCTTTCTTAGGTTCATGAAACATGTGAGATTGGACTCATCCTATGATGAGCTATATCAAGTGTGTGTTACTATTTTTGAGCTCGTTAAAAAAAAAAAGGTACTCATCCATTATGATGGGGAAAATAAGGGAATGGGAAAACATTTCTCATTTGTATTAATGGAAGCTTATAGTCACCCTTGAACATCGAACCTGTTTGCATTTCAGTCAAACAGTTGGGTAATTATCTTGTCCTCTAGGCTCTAGTCGATCCACTTTCATGAGTCATTTTACTCCTTTGAGTCATTCAAATATTTCCATTTGTCATTTGAATTGGATTTGATATATTATCTATAATTTTATTTCTCGAATTACGATATGTAATTTATGACCTATGCACTTGTAATCTTCTCACTTAATTTGAAATAAATTGTTCGTCAATTCAACTTATAATGCTCTTCAATTATTTATGCCTTCACTAGATTCGAAATGTGTGAGTTGGTAACCTTCTAGGCTATTTATGGGTTACTTCGCCATGCACATATCCATCAACATTTCTTGTTTTCGATCATAGTTTTCTTTTATTGCAATGGATAGATAATTTCAACATTTTTTTGTGGTTGTTAATGTGATTTCTAAAGCAGTGGAGTTTTAACAGAAAGATCTTGCAGAATTTAAAGACATATTTTAAAATAGACAACATGTTTATGAGATAGTTATATTTAAGATCCAAATGGATCAATTTGGAAAACCAAAGGAGCCCAATCTGGTGCAATATCTTCAAGGAGCATCCAACAGTGTTGCTTCTGCTATGAAATATTTTCATGTTGAATTGCACCTAACATTGTCCAACATTGTTGATACTGAAATTCATATTTCGTTTCCATATTCTGATATGTATCTATTAATGAATTCAATTTTGTGCACCAATAGGCCTTCTAAACAAATTTTGACAAATGTATGATGGTCGCAGTGTCTTTTGTACTTTTCTTCTTGTACACCATGTGTTTCCTAATCATCCTCTTATGTCATCTAATCTTCAAAGCTCCATTTTTTAAAATGAATTAGTATTACTTTCTTCCTATAATGACACCATATTTATAATGCTCATTTCAATTATACAAATGTTTTGTGTTTGCACACATATGTGTGATTAATAATGAAATGCATTGTTGTTTTTATTCTGAAGAAACAATTATTTGTTTATTGATACTAATTTAAGAATGCTTCATTGATATGATTATGTGTTCTCCATAATTTGGAAATCATATCTAAATAAATGTAGTCTTTCTGCGACAATAATTTTGCTACAGTTCCTATTACTATTCTCCTTGAATTAAAAAAATGGCATGCTGAATTGAAGGATCTTCCCATCATCTTTAGTGACAAACAAGAAGAGAAGCAACCTTTTACTGCTTCCAAAATACCTGGATATTTTATTTCAATTTCACATGCTTGAAGAGATTTATTTATCCATTTCTTGTTGTGTGCATATCCTCTTTGATACTATCCAGGAACAATTTATTTTTCTCTCCACGTTTTTCTGGCATTGCTATAAGAAACATTTCTTTCCTGTAGTCTTAATTTTCTTGGACAATATTGATCCTTGTGTCCCAAACCATCACATGCATAACATCTTACAATGTGACAATACTTCGCAATATGGACAATATGACTAGATCTCAATCATTTCATTGTACTATATCTATTGTTATAACTGATAGAGTGTTCATGCCTGAATCCAACTCATTATGAAGATATATTAGACTTCCTCTAAGATGTATTTGGTTGTTTTGGTGTAGACCCATGATTTCTGGAATGGACTTTTTCAATCATTCTATCATAACCAGGACCTTTCTTAACTTTCAGAGACCTTTTTTCCTTAATATTTCATCCAGAATTGTTGTTGTTGTTGAATTTTTCTTTTGTTTTTGCATCAAGACACATTTCCATCCTTCTTGGATTTGCACAATCTAATATTTCATGTTTGGACTATCTTTGACTTTCTATCCTTGCATCAATCACTTTACTTTTTAATTGTGAGATCTTTGTGTCCTTTTGTGCAATTTGTTCTATCAATAGCTCATTTCTCCTTCTTGTTTCTTTCAGATACTCTTCTAGAACAATATTATTTTCTTCAAGTCTTTTGACTTCGCTTAGTGCACAATCCAATTGTATTCAAGCTCTCTTTCCTTCTTGTTCATATGTTTTCCCAATGTTTCTTGAGTGACCTTGGCCTCGGTTTGTTCTTCTGATTTTTCCAACTATTCCTTTAATGCTTTGTTCTTTCTTCTTGACTTCTTTAATTTCTTCCAATGCACTAATAATGTCATCTTCATATTTAGATATTTCTTCTACACTGCTTGATCCCTCTTCTTCTTCATATTTTGACGGTGAAATAGAAATCCCATTATAAGAAACACTTTCTTAATGTTTTTATTGGATTTTGTGTGTCCTTTTATCTTATGATCTTTCCTTGATAAAAGAGCAACAATTGTCTTCATATTCTCAGACTTCATCTTGAATAAATTCCATGAGAAAAAATTCTCTTGAGCTATCATTATTGTCATCTTCTTTGGATGAAATTCAATATTCCTTGGAATATAGGCTCTTCCTTTGTTTATGAAACTTCTTTTTTTCCCTCAACCCCGCTTTGCTGATATTATTTTTTATATTTGATGTTATTCATCACCATCATTATCTCTTCTTTCTTTAAAATAACACTTGGAGGCAAAATGGCCCATTCTACCACAATTGAAGCACTTAAAGGGAAACTTACCTTTATATTTTCCACAACCCCTCTTTATATTTCTTGCAAAATTTGCTTATTCTTCATTGATACATCTGATGGGTTCTTGAGTTCATTCTTGCTACATTTTGGTTTCTTTGTGGCTTTGAAGGAATCTTATTTTCTAAGGGGATTTTAATTTTCAATCCTCATTTCAAAAACAATGAGAATCCCATGCAATTCGTCCTTTGTTAGCTTGTACATATTAGCTCTATATTCTAGGACTGATACTTTTGAATTGAATATAGGTGGAAATGTTCTTAGTATTTTTTGCACAATTGATTCTTCATTGATGGTTTCTCCAATTCCTCTAATGGAATTTACAATGTCATCAACTCCAAAGAAGTATACTGCAACTTATTATTCTTCTTTCATTTGTAGTGTTTCAAACTGTGTTGAAAAGGTCTGCAACTCAGTGTTTTTGAATTTTTCATCTCCTTCATAGATGCATTTCAGCTTACCCAAATCTCCTTGGATGAAGTGCATTACATGACCTTGGTAAATTCAACATATTCCAGAACACACAATATTACATTTCTCACCATTGCATTGTATTCATACAGTCTTATGTTTGTTGTTTCAAATGGAGTTGTTTTAGATGTATTGTACATATTTTCAACTGACTTCTAGATGTCGAATAGGAGCGATTGCAGGTATATCTCCATCGTTGATCTCCATAAGCTATAATTTGAACCATCGAATTGTGGTTCTCTGTTGGTGGAAAATCCTTCTTGCTTGTCCATTTGTGGACAAATATTTATCTTCCAGTGTTTAAATTGTTATTTAAGACACCCACTCTAATACCAATCATTGGAATTCTTATTTATACTGAGAAGGGGGCTGAATTAGTATAAAGTGGAGATTACACAATTTTCACTTAACAAATTATACTTTAAAAACTTTCTTTACCAAAAACAATAATGGAGACAATTGCACACAAAATATGTAATATGTAATATATATATATATATATATTGCATGGATAGGAGACACCAATCTCTAATTGTGAGCACTGACTCACTGAGGCACCAACCTGATTGTAAGATCCAACTTGCAAACTATAGCCACCAACATGTAAGGACTTATATCTACTGCATAAGAACCAACTTGTTAATTCTAGGCACCAACCTGAATGGATATTAGTCCTATTTGCACAGGTGCTAACTCGTAATGTTTAGGAACAAACTATTAAATGTATATCCTCAATAGTCATTCTCCATGAGACTTGTATTGTACCAAGGCAATAATTTATGTTGTATTGTGTTGGAGACATTTACCACCTTACACACTCATTTTGGTCAATTTGGCCTAGTTAAACCACTATCCTAAGTATTGTTGACTTAATTGACATCAGAGGAGCACTAGATGACATCAGCTAGATCACACCCACACCTACCTTCAGTCAAGGAGGCTAACTTAGCCTTCTCCTACATTCAGGGAGGCTAACTGGAGCACTTCAGGGGTGATCTGAGTGTCATTAATGCCCCATATTGATAACTGATGGTTACAATCAGTTAAACAAAGTAGTGAAGGTGTCCTCCATCATTAAATTGATTATTTTATTGATTATTTAATGAACTGGAATCAAGAGAGGTGCCTCCAACCACTTCTAATGTTCAGTTACACTTCAGTTAACCTCATCGGGGTTCATTGGAGTTATTGATGCACTACCACTTGTTGGTTGGTTTGATGTGACATGTGTCTGACCTACTTTCAATTAGACTCAGTCATTTATTGCACTTTGACTTCAGTTAGGGCTTAGTTGAGTCAATTAGGGTTTTGATCAGTGGTTAACTTGAGTGTTCACTGTGGCTTACATTCAGTTAATCTAGACTCACTCATTCAATTCAAATGACCTCCTTGGGAATTCGAATTTCTTTTTCATTCATGCTTGCATCATGATCATTGTATTGTATTACTCATTCTTTGTGTGAATATGCAGAGTGGCTACTCATTTTGTAGCCCTATTACACCATTTCCATGACTTATTGTTATTAATATTTGATGAGACTTGTGTTTAGTCCCTATATCACTATGTGAGATTAATATGGTATCCGAGTTCACATCGGGATGAAGCTCAGATCTCTCAAAAACAAGGTTTTTGATAGATCTTACATGAAAATTGAGCAATAGCTCAAAAATACAGCACTGCACCAGAAGCCAAGGCTTACCACTTAATACCCCAAGTAAAGAACTTGTTGATAAAGCTTGCTTGATTGACTATGCTGGGTGTGATGAAAGCCTAAAATGTGCAGGTTGTCCGACCTTACATTTCCCTTTCTGTTGTGATTTTTAGGTTTTCTACAGGTGAAGCATTCGCTCCAGCAGATTCAGATGACCTCCTCAGTAGATATTTTGACTCCGTTCAATTGCCAACCATGGAAAGGAGACATGGAGATCCAACTATGCTCCAGAGGACTCTATAGGGTCACCATGGACATTGAAGATGAGCCTGGTACTGCTATAGACAAATCAAGATTCTTGAACAAGAAGGATGAAGGATTTGGATTCTTGTGCCTCTCTATTTCCTCGGAACTTCTTTTCCATCTTTCGAGATTGAAGACTACAAAGGAAATTTGGGACAAATTGGAAACCCTATATGGAAAGCAGGATGATTTGAGAGTTTACCAGCTCAAAAATGAATTGATGTCTCTCCATCCTTCCAATTTTGAGACCTTGAATGAATTTTTCACAAAGTTCAAGCACATTGTCTTACTCTTGAAGCAATGCAAGTGGAGAAGGTAGATGATCAGCTCATCCTCACCATACTCTCCAAACTTGGAGTTGATTATTCAGTTTTTGTCTCTACATTCCTTGCAGGGAAGCTCACAACCCCTGGATGGAAGATGCCTACACTCAATGCCTTCATTGAGTCCCTAACAAGTGAACATGATAAGCTTGTCCAGATGGGGATCATCAGATCCTCCCATGATCAATCCCTCCATGTCTTAGGGCCCAAAGATCTAAAGGGTAAAGGAAAGTAGCAGAAGAACCCAAAAACTAAATTTGAAGCTCCTGAGCCTAAAGTTGAAAACCAGCAGCATGATAAGTCTTTTGGCTCAAGGAAGAACAAAGGAAAAGGGCATCATGGAAAGGAAAAATTCAAGTGTTCATACTACGGGAAGGGCTTCAACCTTGAACATGCCTACATGAAGAATAATATTGATGAAGCTACCTCTCTCCTCGAGAGAAATCACATCAATATTCCGGAAAGCTTTCAGAGGAGAGATCAGCAAGATCGGGAACCACAACATGAAAAAGGTCATTCCCTCATGGAAAGTACTTCGAAGTCCAAAGCACTCTTGATTGATTCTAGAGCTTCGAACCACATGATGGCTGAAAGAGACTCTTTTTCATCCTTGGAGACCAGAAAATCCATCCCCATCCACATGGAAGATGACTCAACTATCATTTCAGAAGTACAAGGTACGGTTGATCTTGAGAATGGTTATTTTTCAAATGTTTTGTATGTACCATCTCTGGCATCAAATCTCCTTAGTGTCTATCAGATGACACATACAGGATTTCTTAAGAGATTTTCTTTTAGCCCAAATTATGTTGAGATAATGGAACTTGCATCCAAGAAACCCATTGCTAAATTCCTTGCAAACCATCATGCAAAATCCTGTGAGTTCTCCCACTTTGTGGCGGATGCAAATCCCACATCTCTTCTAACTCATGGAAATGAAGTTAGTAGCTTGTGGCATGAAAGGTTTGGCCATATAAATTTCAAATATTTTCAGCAATTACAGAAAAAATCCATGGTTGAAGGCCTCCCGGTCATCAAGGAAACCACTGGAAATCCCAAGGGCTTGTGGTTGGAAAACACCTTGAGCACAAGTTCGATCGAGGGAAGGCAAATCGAGCTACATGCATATCGGGGCTGATACATTCTAATATCAATGGTCCTATGCCTGTCACATCCATGAATGGATCAAGGTATCTTCTAAATTTTATTGATGATTTTTCAAGGTACACATGGGTCTTTTTTCTCAAAAAGAAGTTTGAAGTATGTGAAAATTTTTATGAACTGAAGGCATTGATCGAAAATTCCTCTGGGCTTAAGATCAAGATCTTGAGATCTCATAATGGTGGGGAGTATGTCAATGATGATTTTCTGCACATATTCTCCCAAAGTGGTATTCAGGTCCAACATTCAATTCCCTACACTCCCCAGCAGAACGAAGTAGCGGGAAGGAAGAATCGGTCTCTCAAGGAGATGACCACCTGTATGTTGGAATCAAAGAAGTTGGCTGCAAATTTGTAGGCTGAAGCCATGCATGATGCAGCATAAATTCAGAACAGGGTGCCACACTCTTCCATTAAAGGGAAGACCCCATTTGAAACATACTTCGGACACAAGCTGTATGTGTCGAACCTGAGGGTGTTTAGGTCCACTGCATGGGCCCGGATTCCACTTGATAAAAGAAGGGCTTTGCAACCGTAAAACATAGAGTGTCTGTTTATTGGGTATCCTAATGAATCAAAATATTTCAAGCTTCTGGATATCAAAATAAAATAGATCATCATCGAAAGGAGTGTCAAGTTCGATGAGCCTCTTCAGGAGGTGGAACTAGTGAAGGAGAAAACTGCTGATTTTCCTTCCTATTCTACTGAATATTTGGATGATGAAATTGCAGGTGATGACCCTGATTTGGATCCTATAATTTTTGATATCAATGTGCAGGAAAAATAAAATGTTGAATCAGAACCTAAAGTACAGAATCATCTTCCCACATGGGCCCAACAGACACTCTCCTCCGGATGAGATAACATTGGAAATCCGGATGATCCAAGGAGAACCTGATTTGATTTCCAAAGAGCAGGTATTGCGCTCTCTTGTCCTGAAAATTTTCTGTCCAAAACTTGATATTTTATGATTAGTTCAGACCCAAAATCCTAATACCATTCTCATAAGGATCCGAGATGGCAAGTTCCCATGGATGAAGAGACAAATTCTCTTCAAAAAAACACTACTTGGGATCTAGTTTCTCTTCCTCTGGGAATGAAATTGGTTCAATGCAAGTGGATGTTTTGGAACAAGGTTGCTTATGATGGTAGAACCTACAAATATAATTCAAATCTGGTGGCAAAAGGTTTCTCTCAGGTCCAAGGTGTGGACTACCATGAGACCTTTACACTGGTTGCAAAAATGGACTCCATTCGCCTAGTTTTGCCAATTTCGGCATCTAAGAACTGGGAAGTGCATCATATGGATGTTAAGTCAGCCTTTTTGCATGGAGATATTCATGAGGAGGTATACATGAAGCAGCTTGAAGGCTACATCTCTTATCCATATTTGTTTTGCAAGCTAAAGAAGTCATTATACGAGTTAAAACAGGCCCCAAGAGAGTGGTATTCCAAGATGGATTCCTTCCTTCTCTCGCAAACTTCCAAAGGTGTAAATCAGATCCAAATGTGTATTTACAGAAGTATGATGGTAATTTGATTATTAATTTTTTATATGTTGATGACTTATTGATCACAGGTAGCACAGTTTCTTCCATTTCAACCATCAAAACTGCTCTCCACAATGCCTTTGAAATGAGTGATTTGGGGCTCGAAATTGAGCAAAATTATAATGGGATTATGGTCACTCAGTCCAAATAAATATCATACATGTTATTAAAGTTTAATATGGTCGAATGTAGGCCTACACCATTCCCTTTCCTTTCAGGGATCAGCCTTGAAGAAGGAAAAATCACACCTTCCATGGACTGCACTATCTATCGATAGTTGATTGGTATCTTATTGTACTTGACACATTATCGGCCTGATATCTGTTATGTCATGAATGTTGTATCAAGATACATACAACAGCCTCGTGATCTTCATTGGAAGGCAGCCAAGAGGATCCTCCAGTATATCCAGGGAACCAGGACCTACGGCATTCACTATGCTGCAGACTCCGAGCTAGAGCTGGTTGGATACACAGATTCCGATTGGGCAGGTGATTCTATTGATTGGAATTCTACTTCTGGATATGTATTCATGTTTGGTGATGGCCCCATTTGCTGGTATAGCAAAAAGCAGGCTGCCATAGCATTATCTTCAGTAGAGGCCGAGTATCGAGGAGTGGTGAATGCTTACATCCAAGCAGTTTGGTTGCAAGGCATTCTTTCAGAGTTTGATCTTGGTAGTACTTTGTCCACTATCCTCTTTTGTGACAATCAAAGTGATATTAATATATCCATAGATCCAGTTACCAGGAAGAGGACCAAGCATGTATAAATCCACATGCACTATATCAAGGAGTTAGTGCATGACAGGACCATCATTCTGCAATACTGCCCGACTGATGAGCAGATTGCAAACATCTTCACCAAGAGATTTTTAGAAAAGAAGTTCAATTACCTCCATTCAATGTTGGGGTGACTTCATCAGGGTGATTTAGACTACTTTCAGTGTTCAGCTTGAGGGGGGGTTTCTCCCATTGGGTTTTCCCTCTTTTCCTCACTTAGTTTTTTTTAGCATTGTTTCAGTTTCAGCATTGTACAGGGTGACCTATGGCCTTAGTTTTCGGGGCCTTAGCATTTTTATGCATTTTATGTTTTCTAACTCCCCCTGAGTATAGCTTAAGGGGGAGTGTTGGAGACATTTACCACCTTACACACTCATTTTGGTCAATTTGGCCTAGTGAAAACACTATCCTAAGTATTATTGACTTAATTGACATTAGAGGAGCACTAGATGACATTAGCTAGATCACACCCATGCCTACCTTTATTCAAGGAGGCTAACTTAGCCTTCTCCTACATTCGGGGAGGCTAACTGGAGCACTCCGGGGGTGATCTTAGTGTCATTAATGCCCCATATTGCTAACTAATGGTTACAATCAGTTAAACAGAGTAGTGAAGGCACCCTCCATCATTAAATTGATTATTTATTGATTATTTAATGAACTAGAGTCAACAGAGGCTCCTCCAACCACTTTTGATGTTCAGTTACACTTTAGTTAACCTCATCGGGGTTCATTGGAGTTATTGATGTGCTACCACTTGTTGGTTGGTTTGTTGTGACATGTGTCTAACCTACTTTCAGTTAGACTCAGTCATTTATTGCACTTCGACTTCAGTTAGGGCTCAGTTGAGTCAATTAGGGTTTTGATCAGTGGTTAACTTGAGTGTTGACTGTGGCTTACATTCAGTTAAGCTAGACTCAGTCATTCAATTCAAATGACCTCCTTGGGAAGTCGAATTGCTTTGTCATTCATGCTTGCAGCATGATCATTGTATTGTATTACTCATTATTTGTGTGAATATACAGAGCAGTTACTCATTTTGTAGCCCTATTACACCATTTTCATGACTTATTTTTATTAATCTTTGATGAGACTTGTGTTCAGTCCCTAGATCACTGTGTGAGATTAATATATTGAGTTAAGGAAGCTTTTGTTGTATCAAGATAGGACATTGCATTGTATCAAGTCCTATTCATGAAATATTTGTTACTATGATCATGTGTTGTATCAAGATCAAGATATTGTATTGTATCAAGATCAAGATCTTGTGTTGTATCAAGGTCAAGATCTTGTGTTTTACCAAGGTCAAAATATTGTGTTGTATCAAGATTGGAGTCTTGTGTTGTATCAATACCATCTGGATTTTGTTGTATCAAGTCACGTGGATATTCTATGTGATGTATTGCTTGTGACAGTCACTAAGTGTTATAAGTCTCCTCTAGGTCTTAGCTACCCCTAGAGTGATTTACTTTTGCATATGACTGTATGACCCACGGTAAATACATATGATCGTTAGTATGGAACAATCCTTCTAAGTATGATATGATAAATATGATTTATTGATTAAACACATATGGACCCATAATTTAATTAATCATAAATGAGATGAGCACAGAGATAGAGTAAGGATTCAAATTACATATGCCAGACCTCCCGTGAACTCGAATTGCAAAGACATCAGTTAAGACTAAGTTGTTAAAAACAAGTTTTAGCTAATTAAGGAATCTACTCCTTTATTTATCCGAAGTGTTTGTTTATGGATGGCACTGATTGTGAAGCACTAAATGCATTTAGTTAAACTCCTAACTAATGGTAAAGCAGTTAGTTGATGATTGAGTTCAAATCCATCAGTTTAGTTTCGTTTAGTTCAATTAGTTCATATTTAGTTAAAGGTGGTTAACACTCACTGAATTAATGGAGGGTTCTTATCTTTTGCATGGGTGAGAATCTTGAGGTGACAACTTGGCACCAAGTCAAGGAAGGTGCATAAGGTTAATGTATGAATAGTGCACACAGTGTTCATAGTGCACAAAAGCATGCAACCATTCATCACCTCTCATTGTATGACTAAATAAGTTTATTATTAAAGTGCTATGCACTTGGAAAGTATGAGACAGTGTTCTGAGTGACCTCTCTTCTCTAGTTCTACTTTGATATCTCTTATCAAGAAATGTACAAATGTTGTAAAATCATTCTCTACAATTGTCTATCATACTCGAAGGATTGTTTTTTTTTTCATCCTTCGGGATTGGAGGGTTTTCCCAAGGTACATCTTGTGTCTTATGGATTGAATGATTTGGGTGTTTGAATTTTTTATGAGATCTTCAAGCATTGGATTTATTTATTAAAAGTTTTAAAGTTCAAGAATCCTTCATCATTTCTCAAACATTGACATGGTATCAAATAAAGGGCATGAAAGAGATTAGTTTTGGACAAACATTCTAAACCTACGCATGTATTGAAGTATTGAGCAATATCTTGAAGTAATGGCATCATTATCCTCCCTACTAGAAGACTGACTTGAATTCACCTCAAACTTCAACACATGGAAGGAGAGGGTGATTAACATTCTTGAAGATAATGATATTAATTCCTTTGTGACCATCATGATCAAAGAGCCTACTAAAAATGTAGGAAGAACCAATTACAAGAAGAACCAAGCAAAGTAAAAGAGGATAATATATCAATCCATGAAGGAAAAACTCATGTCAATGATCCCACCATTGAAGAGAAAAAATGAGTGTTTTGACACACTCACAAGCCTTTATGAGAAGAAGGCCCCTACTCAAAAGAGGGATTTGAAGAAAAAATTGTGCAAAATGAATATGGAAAGAGATGAGATCACAGTTTACTTATTCACAAAGATTTCATAGGTGAAGGATCGACTTGAAAACATCAGTGTGGAGATGGATGAGGATGACCTTCTTCAAACCTCCATTGATGGACTGCCATCCTCATGGATGACCTTTATTGTTGTAGTACATGGAAGATAAGAGAATCCCAACTTCGAAATAATTTGGCATGATTGCATCCAAAAAGAAGAGAACTTCCAGAAAAAAGTTGTGAGCACTAAGGAGGAGAATATTTCCCTCACGGAAAGAACCAATAAAGGGAGGAAACCTTTCACTCCGAAGAAGTTATTTCATGCAAAGAAGAAAGAAACTACTAAAGGTTTTGACAAATCAAATATTCTATGCTGTTATTGTCAAAATGCGGGACACTTCGGATAGAGTTTCAATACAAGGAAAAGAAAAGAAGGAATATGTCATGCTTCCACAACCATAGAAGAAACTTTCAAAGAATATGCAACCAAAGTGAAAGAGACAAGGAGAGAGTATTACCTTGTCTCTGCTTTGTCCTGATATCTCATAATTGGAGAATATACATGGTTGATTGACAGTGGTGCTTCAAATAACATGTGAGTATACAAGGGCGCAATCTCCAACCTAAAAGAGAAACAATTTGCATACATGGTAGAATTAGGAGACAATTCCACATACTCTATTCAAGGAGTTGGATCCACATCTATCCAGTTGAGCTCAGGATACACACTACATGTGGAGGAAATTATTTATGTACCTATTTTAAGTAATAACTTACTCTCTGTTTCATTTATTGAATACAAGGGTTTCCAAGTCATCTTCATGGAGAATTCAACATACTTGTGGTCAAAGAACCAGAACATTGATACCGCTACTGTCATTGGAGTTCAAGAGAAAGGACTTTACAAGGTCCTAGGAAAGTATATTGCATCCATGAAACATCATACTATAAACCCATACGAAATTTGGTATAGGATAATTGGACACATCCACTTCAGAGAACTTCTTGGTTTACAATGAATGGTGAAAGGTATGCCTAGTTTTGATTTTGTGCATGATACTATTTGTCGGTGTTGTGCTTTAGGAAATAATGTTAAAAATAAGTTTCATAGAATCCATACTATATATAAAGGCATAATAGATTTAATGCACTCATATGTGTGTCGCCCATGTCTTCCCCATCCCTTAGTGGACATATTTACTATGTTTTTTTCATTGATGATTTCTCCCATAAGGCTTGGATTTACTTCATGAAATCCAAAAGTGAAACCTTCAGTGAATTCCAAGGATATAAAGCCTTAGTTAAGAATCATACAAGTAGGAATGTACATGACCTAAGGTCTAATAATGGTGGAGAATTTTATTCAAATGTTTTTAATGAACTTTGTAGTGATTCAGGGATATGTAGACAATTAACAGTTTCGTACAACCCACAATAGAATGGGGTTGCCAAGAGAAAGAACATAACTATTTGTGAGGTTGCAAAATCCAGGTTACATGATTAGGATCTATCTGATTATTTGTGGGAAGAAGCTACTAGTGCAACAATGTACATACATAATATAATTCTACATGCAGTTCTTGATGAGAAAACACCTCGTGAGAAACCAAAAATATTACATCTTCATATATTTGGATTTCTTGTGTATATTCACATTCTAAAAGAAAACAGAACCAATATGGACCCTTATGGAAAGAAGAGAACTTTTGTGGGCTACAGTGAGACCTCCAAGGCATTCAGAACTTACGTACTTGGTGAGATACATGTTGTGGTAAGTTGGGATATGAATTTCTATAAGGAGGTAACATTCAAGAAGTCAAAAGAGTTTGAATGTGATCTAGAGATAGAGGAGATTCAAGATCTTATATCATAGGATCATGATGATGATTCTTCCCCTTCTGATGTTCATAGAGAGAATACAACAGAGCATGCAGAGATGTATGTCATTGATGAACTAGTTGAACTAGTTGAAGAACCTCCTACAAAGAGGAGGTAATCCTGGTGCTGAGATGTATTGAGAGATGTTGAGAGAGAAAGCATCCTGATAGTGCAAGCAGTCTGATAGGTATTCAAGATATGTTGCATTGTTGAGCAACATCAATGACTCTAATCCTTCATCATATGAAGAGGCTACAAAACAACAAGTGTGGAAAGGTGTTATGATAGAGGAATATCATTATATTCTAAAGAACTATGTTTGGGATATTTTTCCCAGACCTGGGAGGAGGTTAGTTGTAACTTCCATATGTATTTGAAAGATAAAGCATGTTTCAAATGATAGTATGGACAATTACAAAGGCGGGTTTGTTTCCTATTGCTTTTCTCAGAAAGAGGGAATTGATTATGAGGATACTTTTTCTCCAGTGGCTAGGTATACCACAATTAGATCTATTATTTCACTTGCATTAGTATTCGACTAGAAGATTCACCATATGTATGTGAAGGTTTCCTTCCTTAATGGTAAGGTTGAGGAAGAGGTTTACATTGAGAAGCCTGAGGGTTTTGTGATAGATGGGAAGGAGTCCCATGTGTGCAAGTTAAAGAAAGCACTATATGGGTTAAAACAAGATCCTCGAGCTTAGTATGACAGAATAGATAGTTATCTTTAGAAACTGGGTTTCTTGAAGAGTGATACAGATTCAAACTTGTAATTCAAAGTAGTGAAGAACCAAACTTTGATTTTAGTCCTATATGTGGATGATCTTTTCCTCACTAGAGAGGAAAGACTAATTTTTGAGTGTTAGAGGGATCTTACCTCATATTTTGAGATGAAAGACTTAGTTCTTATGCACTACTTCATAGGCCTTGATATTTAGCATATAAATGATGATATATTTCTATGTCAAGGGAAGTACAATGTGGACATATTGAGCAGATTTGGCATGGTGGATTGTAAGTACATGAATACTCCAATGGATTCCAATTTTAGTAAACCCCATGAGATTGATATTGGACCAAATCCAGTGGACTCCACATTATAGAGACAATTGGTTGGCTCATTGATGACTCATCCTAGACACAAAAGTTGGGTTTCAAGTAAGTATATTTTGAGATATCTGTGTGGTACAGTTGCTTATGGACTCAGGCATGAATCCAATGAAGGAGTGCTATTGCTTAGATATATTAATCTTGATTTGGGTGGCATCATTGTTGATCAAAAGAGAAATTTTGGTTATTGTTTCAGCTTGGGTTCTACTATGATTTCTTGGTCTAGCAGAAAGAAGGGTCCAGTTGCCTAGAGCAACACATAGGATGAGTACATTACTACTAGTACTTCTTGTAGAGAAACAATGTGGCTAAGAAATATACTTAGAGTATTATTCGATGAAAAGATAGAGCCTAGAGTGATTAGGTGTGACAACGAGAGTTGTATAAATATTTCCAAAAAGCATGTGTTTCATGACAATTTGAAACACATAGAAATGAAGTATCAATTCATTTGAGACATGGTTCAGAAAGGTATTGTAAAAATTCAGTACATAGCTATTGATGAGTAGATCACATATTTGATGAAAAAGCCTCTATCTGTGATGAAGTTCAGACACTTCCGAGATAATATTGGTACAAAGAGAACGTCTCCCTCACTGAGAGGGAGTTTTAAATGTACAACATTAGGTGTCATTCTCTAGGAGACTTGTGTTGTATCAATTCTGGAACTTGTGTTATATCAAGTTAAGATACTTGTGTTGTATCAAATTAGGACCTTACGTTGTATTAAATTAAGGAATTTTGTGTTGTATCAATTCCTATTCATGAAATATGCATGTACTATGATGTTGTGTTGTATCAATATCAGTATCTTGTGTTGTATCAAGATCATGATATCTTGTTTTATCAAGGTCGAGATATTGTGTTGTATCAAGGTGTAAATCTTGTGTTGTACCAATCTAGGACTTGTGTTGTATCAATACATGCGGATATGTTATGTGTGTATTTCTAGTCATGGTCACTATGTTATATAAGTATCCTATAGGGATTAGATACCCCATAGAGTGATTTACTTTAGCATATATGACTATCTGACTCAGGGTAATACATATGAGTATTAGTATGGAACAATCCCTCTGAGTATGATATGATAAAGATGATTAATTACTTAAGCACATATGGACCATGCAAAATTTAATTAATGATAAATGAGTTGAGCACAAAGATAGAGCAAGGAATCGAATTACCATGTCATACCTCTAGTGAACTCAAATTGGAAAAACATTAGTTAAGTCTAAGTTGTGAAAAACAAGTTTTCGATTAATTAAGAAATCTACTTATTGATTTATGCAAAATGGATTTTTGTGGATGGAACTAATTGTGAAGCACTAAAGGAATTCAATTAAAATCCTAACTAATATTTAAGAAGATAGTTGATGATTGAGTTCAGTTCAGTCAGTTAAGTTTAATTCATTTCAATGAGTTCAGTTCAAATAGTTCACATTAAGTTCAATCAGTTCACAATTAGTTAAAGGAAGATAACACTCGGTGAATTAATGGAGGGTGCATATCTTCTGCATGGGTGATAATTTTGAGGTGACAACCTGGCACCAAGTCAAGGAATGCACATAAGGTTAATGTATGAACAGTTCACATAGTATTCATAGTACACAAAAGCATGCAACCATTCGCTACCTCTCATTATATGAGTGAATAAGCTTGTTATTAAAGTGTTATTCACTTAGGAAGGATGAGACAATATTCCGAGTGATCTCTATTCTCTATTTCTACTTTGATATCTTTTATTAGGCACTCTACAAGTGTCATAAAATAATTATCTGCAATTATCTATCATACTCAAAGGATTGCTCGTATTTTCATCCTCCAGAGTTGGAGGGTTTTACCAAGGTACATCTTGTGTCTGATGGATTGAATGATTTGTGTGTTTGAATTTTTTATGATATCTTCATTAACTGGATTTGTTTATTTAAATTTTAAAGTTCAATAATCTTTCATTATTTCTCAAACATTAACACAAACCTGAATGAACACTGCAATCTCCTCTTTGTGTTCTTTTGCACCAACTGAATTGAAGTACCAACTCTAGATTATATTCTAGTACCAACTGGAAGGAACAACCAACTCCCTATTGTATTCTCCAACACCTTTTGGAAGGAAGCATTGAATCCCTATTGTATTCTCCAACACCAATTGGAAGGAAGTTACAACTCCCTTACCTTTCCCCTTCCCGCCCCCCTAAAAAAGTGTATATTATCAAGAGCTGTGATTTGCGTCTTTTCTATTATGTGTATTTTCCTTTTGGAATCTGCATCGTAATGGTCTGCAATATGTGACAACATATACCATAATATCAACACTTTATCACTTATGCGTTGCACTTTGTGATCTTGTGATATCTACGTCTTCTACACTCTTCAACACTTTGTGACTTATGTAATCTATGATCTGTGTCTTTTACATCAACATTTCCATGATGATCTGCAATGTTTATTGTGTATTTTCTTAGCACGTCACAATACATGGAATCATTCTACTTTGTGTGTAGTTCATTGTTTATCTTCATTGATTTTGCGCAATCCATAACTTCTACAATATGAACTTCTTCTATATTAATGAGCCATTTATTCCCTATAATTAAAATATTTCCAAGTCATAATATCATATCAACTTCATCTTCAATATTTCTTCAATACTTCCATCTCCCATTTATTCATAGTCTTCTTGTTCAATATATGTTTCCACAAGTTGGTAATCCTTTCATTTGGTGATGCTCCAAATCTCTTACTTATTTATCAATATAGCCACCTAACTTCATCTTACATCGGTGTTCATTATGTGATAATTCATCCTTGTGGTATTTTGCGCATTTGGGTCCATTGACTTGGTGGTATTTTCACACATGAGTCCCATGCTTTGGTGGGATTTTTGAACTTCCTTAACTTACACATGTCTTCTCTATATAGTTATTCAAACTAAATTTGTGTATATAGAGATCCATTACTTGATGGATTTGCGCATTGATAAGACTTGCATACACTTTTATATACTTCTTCACAACACCCATCTTGTTTGTTTATTCATTGACATCAAAATTTTTGGTTTATCCTTTGACATCAATGACAAAAAAAGGTTCAACATCATTGTCATAAGAGAATGAACCTCCGTCAACAAAAATAAAATCCATACATTTTTTTTTTCTAATTCGACATTGCTACCTCTAGTTCTTGGTGTGTATCTTGACATTTCTCCTTTTCCTTGTGCTTCGGGACAACCATCACTATTTGAATCAATATCTAAGACATATGTATTCATTTGTTCATGTTATTAAAGTAAAATAACAAAAAATAAGTTGAAATCATATGAATGAGCATGCACCAGTTGCAATTAATGTCTACATATACCTTCTCAGATGCAATTAATTTATCTAATTTACTTTATAATCTAATTGCTAATAAATTTCTCTCATTGTATTCCACCTAATCCTAGTCATATGTCACCTCGTCCTATGAAATTTGAGACACACCATCTTGAGTTCTTTGGTCTGAATGATGAGTCATTTTCATGAGTCCATCACCCACTAGGTATAAGGAACAAATAGTTGATTTAAACTTCATTTCTATATTCTATATTTGACTAGTTTTCCCCTAAAACTAGAGAAAAACTAGCTCAAACTGTAAAAGGAACATACAAAGGTGACAATGTTACCTTCCCTAGTTCCTAATATGTCTGGCTTCTTTTGCATTAGAGACCTACTCGATCTACCTTATTCTACGATACCAACTATTTTAATATTTAGATTTTTTACAACAACCTATACTAACTTACAACTTGAGAATTCATTGTGCAAGTTTGAATAGGCTCGAGTATCTACGATTGAGGAAATTTTTAGTTCAACTACAACTCTTCATGAAGATAAGAAATTCAAGATGATATGAGATATTTTCCATGTGCTAAGTAATGAAGGATTACGATGTTGAAGATCCGACAAGAAAGCTCTCAAATCTCAAATTTCTTTAGTATGGTCCCCAACGCACTAACGAATACGATATAATAAGATAAGAGGACCAATATAATAGCAATGCAACCAATTTTTATATAACAAAAGATAACTAACTCATTTGGCGTATGATTGAGAACATTGTTTAATTGATGGTAGCGAATTATGGATTATTTTTATCCCATCGTCCTAGTTGACATTATTCGTGTACTTTCAAATTTCAATAGCTTCACAGATTTTTCATTTAAAGTGATTATCAATTTTTTCTAGGATTTGTGTATCTTCAATGTTTATGGGATGTTTAGTTTTGTAGGAATGTTCTTCCAGTGATGAGTTTTTTATTATGTTATTATTGATATCACTGCAATGTTCTCTGATTCTTGTTTTAAAAGACCTTCCAGTTTGTCTTACGTATGTTTTAATGTAGGCAAAAGGAATTTAGTAGACACCTTTACATAAGTTGGTGTCTATCATATATATAACTAGCTTAACTAACTTGAGGATATTTCTTAAGTTACTGGGAGGAGAGAAAGTTGTGATTATGTTTTTCTTTTTCATAATTTTATATATCTTATTAGTAGTGCCTTCAATGTAGAGAAAGAATAATTTATGCTCATTGTTTTCTTTATGTTTTTGGTATTTTGATGGTTATTCACTTTCTTAAAGGATTTTTCAATTTTAGGTTCCATGTATCCATTTATTTTAAACACCATTTTTAAGTATTAGATAGTTGAATAGGGTGTGAGGAATATAAGGTAACATAGGTGGTATTATATAGTGAAATAGAGAAAAAATGATGATAGGGTGCATCCATGATTCCAATCAATGAGGTCATAAATGTTATCAATGATCTCACTATTTCAAGGAACTTTTGAGGACAAACTTGTGGAGTCGGAATGGGTTCCTCATTGTCTCCTATCGTGGCTAATTTTTTCATGGAACAATTTAAACAAAAATATTTGAAATCCTTCAACTTAAAACCACTATGGTGGGTAACATACATGGATGATACAAATACAAACTAGCCCCATGGTAGAATGGAACTTGACAACTTCAAGAATCACCTAAACAACCAATTTGATAACATCAAATGGACTTTTGAGTTGGAAGGAGATAGAAACCTCTAGCTTATGGATGTTATGGTCATCGAGAATCCAAATGGAACCCGAGCGCATAGATTCTATATAAATGATACATGCATATTCATCAATACCTGCATGTGCAATCTCAACACTACCCTAGCCAGAAAATGGTGGTACTAAATACCCTTATCACCCGTGCCAAAAGAATTTTTGATGACCTGAACATGGAACAAGAAAAGGACCACTTAAAAATGGTTTTTAAAAGAAATGGATACATGGAATATTAAATTGAAAAGGCCTTCAAGAAAGCAAACAATTGTCAAAATAACACAAGGAATAAAGAAAACAACGAGGAGAAAGTATTCCTTCCCTACATTCAGGGAACTACTGATAAGATAGCCAAAATTTTGAAAAAATAAAACATCATCGGAACTTTGTCTCCTCCCAATAACTTAAGAAATCTCCTCAACTAACTTAAATATCCGGTTGACACCAACTTATGTAAGGGTGTCTACCAAATTCCTCGTGCCTATAGTAAACCGTACATAGGATTAAATGGTTGGTCTTTTAAAACAAGAATCGGAGAACATTGCATTCATATCAATAATAAAAAAAATAAAGAAATAAACATTGGCAGATCACTCCTACAAAACTAAACATTGCACAATCATGGAAAAAATTGATAATTGCTCTAAAGAAAAAATCTATAAAGCTATTAAAATTGAAAAGTACACGAATAATATCAACCTAGACGATGGGATAAAAATAAGCCACAATTGGCTCTCAACAATTAAACAATGTTCTCAATCATACGCCAAATGAGGTAGTTTAATTTTTTATATAAAAACTTGTTGCATTGCTATTCTATTGGGCCTCTTATCTTATTATATCACATTCGTTAGTGTGTTGGGGACTATACTAAAGAAATTTGAGGGTTGAGAGTTGACTTGTCGTCTCTATTATTTAACACATGAATTATCTGAATCTCCTATCGTTTCGACTTTATTTTCCTAATGAAGATCTGCAGTTGGATGGCTTGAAAGGCCGACTAAAAATCTCTTCAATTGTAAATACTTAATCATATACTAACATTTGACCATCACACTCCACCATTTTAGAATTAGGAATTAACCCAAAAAATATAAAGATAAATTTATAGAAAGGATGAGTAAAAGTGTGTGCGCGCGTGTATATATATGAAAAAAATATCATGGAGAAGTGTGTATAATTTAGAAAAAAAAAAATTAAGAAAAAAAATGAATATTTAGAATGCAACCTTATGGTTTTTATACACAAAATTTCATCCATATAAACTAACTCCCCCATATATAGGTGGAAGAGGATATATACATGAATCAAGAGAAGAGTGGGAACCAAGAAATTATATACACATAATTCAAAAGGTAGCGTAAACAAGCCATATATGATTTATGCATACAAGTAAGCAAAAAAAAATTATAGCAACAAACATTAGATCATAAAATTTGATACATAACAAGACAAGAGTGGCATTTTAGCCATGGTCTTTCATAAAAAAAAATAGAGAAGAAATATCTTATGCTTCCATAAAAATAAAAACAAAAACTGATTGAAAATAATTGATCGAATCCTTCTAGTCAAGGGAAATAACTTATTTGCATCTAAAGTAGCTTTATTATATTCTTAAATATCATCAGTAAAGCATATGAAATCATCTTCCCACAAGTACACCCTAATGTCCAACCACTTGAATCATTTCTAGAATCATAATCCCAATCTAATTTTGGTGAATCCATTTTTAACTTTGTGAGTCATCATGCTAAAATGATGCCATGGGGGACCTATGGTTTGCTTTGCCACAAAAGTCTCTTTCTAAAGCATTCTCGTCTAGTTGTAGGTTGTATGGAAATATGTGTCAAGGAGGATGGTAAGATTTATATGGATGTACTTGACTGATCTACCAATGATGAATGTACTAGTGCATGGTACATTCAAAATCATGTTTTCAATCATACCACTTATATGTTTCCATTGACCACTGTTGCTTTGAATAGCGAGAAGATTTGTTGAATCAACATAAACATCATAAGGAGAGCAATATGCAAAATAGGACTCCAGTGGAAATTCATTCATGATGGCTTTGCAAATTTCTTCATTTTCTTCTAATGCACAAAGAGGTAATATTTTCAAATCTTGTTTGATGCTGAGAATAACATTTTCAATATGCAATATATATTCTAATGAGGGTATGTTAATTATATAAAATACACTATCGAACAAATTTAATTAGTGAACTCATATTTGAGATGTAAAACAAATTTCATTTTCATTCTATTTATTGTATTGTAGAGATTCTATAAACCTTATATTCATGTTCATTGTGTCATGTGGAATCTAACTAATATTTGATCCTCTAGTTTAGTGTGCATGTGACTATTCTCTTAAATTGAATATGGAGAATCATTTATCAATATCAACATGCCTTAGACAATATTAAACCTAAGAAATCATACTTTGGACTACACAAACATCTTATCCATCTAGGCTTCTCCACCACTGTTTTTTTGTTGCACCCCTAAAATTCCCAATAAATTATTTTTGGTTCTAAACAAAAGAAAAATTTTCCCCAATCCTCTATGGTCATTTTTCTTGGATTGACATGGTGATTGTCATTAATAATCTATATTAAAAAAATGAACGAGAGAAGGTGGCCATGGATATAGTACACCTTTTGTAATGAATGGCACAAGGGAAATGTACCCTGCTTTGTCAACAAGGTCACATTAGATATCCTTCTCAAAGAATTCCAAGGAACACAGGTTATTTCCAACAAGTAAGAAACAAGGAATGGAACCATGAATGTAGAGAAGGAATGGCTGGTTAAGGAAACAATACCCCCAAACAATGATAATTTTCATCTTTCCTAATTGTAATTTATTAAAGTATTCTACCACCAAAAGTCGCATAGGGATGGATTAATGTACCAAATGATGAGTAGTTGAATGGTGATTTTGGGGGTTTTACATATTATAGATTGTATTGATCCACCTTTGTTGGCCTCCCATTTTGACCTTATTTGGATGCAGCATGTCATCAATTTTTCTCTATTTCATTATCTAATACCACCTATGTTACCCTATACTCCTAGAATTTTCAATTAAAACCCTTCCTCACAAGTACATAGAGGTAAACATTGCTATTTTTTTTATTAGGTGGTTTTTTATGGATTGGATTGATGTTTTAGCATAGTTTTTTTAATGATGAAAAGTTCCAGTTACTTTTTGGTACCACATATATTTATGGTACCATTTGTAGGATGTTCTAGTACCAATTTCTAGTACCTAATCATTGCTTCAAATGGTTATGTCGCTTCAATAAAAAATAGAGCACATGGGCTTTGCATATTGAGGCCCCAAGATGGACTTATGTTCACTTAAATGCACCCAAGTAACTCCAAGTGGTTCTAAATCATTGGTCAACATGTGTAGCATGTATTTTCACACACACCTGTTGCAAAGGGGAACCTGCTATAGGGTTTTGGAATCAAGAAAAGTTTCATATAGATACAACAAGATAAAAAAAAACTAAACTACAAATTAAACTAATTAAGTGTTGGTATGAATCAAATGTAAATATTTTTCTATTCTTTAAATTCAATCAACAAGCATGCACACAAGATGAAAGAATAAAAAATATTTATATTCAAATAGAAAAAGAATTACAAGAACCAGGAGCACTTGAACAATAGTGGAAGAGGAGGTTGTCCTAGTTGTCTGTGTAATGCCCCATGAATTAATAATTGTTATTAATTATGCTAGAAAATACTTTAATTATTATTTTTATTATTTGATTATTTTTGATAGAAAAGTCAAGAATAAAACATGTTTATTTAATAAAATATGCTGAAGGGGGGACACATGTGGATATAGATGTTGAAGAGTGTTTTCTTACCCACAAGAGGAAAATACAAGTGGCAGAATCCACTGAGTGAGAACTCAAGATGCAGGAGCTATCATCCCCAAAAATCAGGTCAATGCTCCTAGATGAGTGCTAAAGAGCAGGAGGCTCATAAATGACCAAGTCCTAGGAAAAATACTATAAATTAATATGTCCATAACACTAATGAAAAATGAGAGATTAGTGACCAGGAGACCAAAAGGTTTTTTCAAGGGATAAATTACCAAAATTGATAAATTTAAGTGAGCTAACTAAAAAAGACCAAGATAAATGACCACTTTTGGTCACATGATTAAAAAAAAACTAAAAAGACCAAGATAATTGACCAAATTTAGTCACGTGATATCTAGATTAAAAAAGACCACATAACAATTGGTCATTTATTTGGTCATTTTTAGTTATGTCACTTCGGCAATGGAAAATTGCAATTTTGACAATGAATTTGTACAATTTAGTAAATTCGACCAACACTGCAGATGGATTCAGAGACTGTTTCTAGGGGCTCTCTGAATCCATTTGAAGTGTTAGAATTTCGTAAATTGTAGACCCCCTCATGTGTCACGGCCCTGCATTAATGAATGAAGCAGATTTGCACCGCTAGGAAGTACAGAGTGGTACTCATTATGACAACTTTCATCATCGCATTGAACATTAAATATTAAATATGTGTCACAAATACAAATGTCAAAACTGTGTTGTACATTATTTTACATATTCTTTACTTTATTAGCCAAGGAAGACATTTTAACGTTAAGTGAATCTCCAATGTTAATGGCCCTATTAATGGCATGAATTAGTTGTTGTCACAATTTTTACATTTTCTAGGTTGAAACATATGAGATGACCTTTGAAATGAAAAGTCATCCCAGATAAAATGAAAACAATTTCATTCTAGGAAGCATTTTGTTCTTTGTTTTTTGTAAAATTTCTTATAAATTGGGTAAAAATTTTGAATGGATTTATGGGTGCAAGTTAAAACGTTGAAATTAATGTAGAAGGGAAGTGTTCAATGAAAATGGATCTCCAAGTTTATTTCTAATTTTAAATTTTATAAAAATGAAAAATTTAATTATTTAATTTGCAATTTTCCATTACTATATTTGAGATGAAAAAATACACTCTCAAAATTTTTTATATTAATGAAAGAGTAGCCCTTCCTTTCATTTTTTCCTCCAAACTCTATACCCCATCCAATATATTTTCTTTTGATCTATATTTATAGCTTCCATCTTAACTCCACCGCCCCCAAATTTTCATTATGATTTTTCCTTGAGGCTTGAGAAACCCATTCACTATCCACCCCCAAAAAGCCTAAAATCGGAGGAGGAGGTATATGGCAACTTAGGTGGGAGATTAAGATGAAGGATATCCAAATCTCTCAAAATACTTAGATCTTCAATTAATTACCCATTTCATATCGCTCACTAGCTAAAATATTCTTTCATTGGTTCATCATTTCCTCACATTTCATCCCTTTGCCTTGTTTGTCCTCCTTCTCTAAAACAAAGACACAACAAGCAGTCAGAAGGAGAAGGAAGAATAAATAAACTGCATTAGATGGAAAAGTGGGTGTCAAATTGGTAGAAACATGGTCAGGTTATGCAGATGATGCAGAAGCAAGTTATCTTAGTAGGATGAGCATAATCCAAACCAGTTTTGTCTTATCAACTTTGTAGCTTTTGTTCCTTGTCCGAAGCTGTAGAACCTTTCTTTTGTGGGTCTTAAACAAATGGAAGAAGGGTTTAGGTATATAAATAATTCAAAGCTTCGCAAAGAAGAGTTTGCTTTCATTGCAATCTATAATGCTAGTTTTCCATTAATAATACCAAGAACCTCTTGTTTCATAGTAACCAAATTCAACTGTGGAACGACTCGACTATGCCTCTGTTACAAAAAAATCCAGAATCTACAATTTTTTTGAAAACTTTTCAGAATTGCTTCAAAACCCTTAAATCCCCAAGAATTTCCATTGTTGAGAGACTTGCAGTTCTTGCTGTTTGTGTCCTTCGTAGTTAGAGCTATTCACATACAAGACAAAAGTGTCTTGTTGTATTTGAAGGATTCATATTTCTCTACAATATTATTGGCTAGTGATAGATTATTTCTTTTCCACAATTGCTACCACGAGAACCTATCATATATGCAGGAATTGTATCCTTAGGTCCATCCCTCGAGCTTGGTATCTTCATTGAGAAACAAGAAGACAAACTAGGAGCTAAACCGTATGATCAAGATTTAGTGATATAGATTGTGTGCATAAACTTAGTTCCTACTTGCATTTTTGGTGGGTCTGTTTTTCCACTATTGTTATCATAGTAGTAAATGTCTTTAGTATTATGCATAGATTTACAATTCTTGTTGTTCGCGGCCTTCGTAGATAGAGGCATTCACATACAATTAAAAAAGTGTCTTGTTGTATTTGAGGGATTATATTTCTCTACAATATTATTTGCTAGTAGAGACATTATTTCTTTTTCTCACATTTTCTACCGAGAGAAAAAATAAACTATAATATATGCAGGAATTGCATCCTTGGGTCCATCCCTCCAGCTTGGTATCTTTACGAAGAAATAAGAAGAAAAACTAGGAGATGGACTGGATAATCATAATGATATAAATTGTGTGCATAAACTTAGTTCCTACTTGCATTGTTGGTGGGTTTTTTTTTCCACCTATTCTTATCATATTAGTAAATGTATTTAGCCTTGTGAAAATAATTGCATTTCTTGTTGCTCGTAGCCTTCATAGCTAGAGCTATTCACATACAATAACAATGTGTCTTGTTGTATTTGAGGGATTATATCTCTCTATAGTTTTATTGGCCAATAGATAGATTATTTATTTTACTTGCATTTTCTACGGGGAGAAACAAGCAACTATCATATATGTAGGAATTGTATCCTTGGGTCCATCCCTCGAGCTTGGTATCGTCATGAAGAAACAAGAAGATAGACTAGGAGGTGGACTATATGATCAAGATTTAGTGATATAAATTGTGTTCATAAACTTAGTTCCTACTTGCATTGTTGGTGGGTTTTTTTTTCCACCTATTCTTATCATATTAGTAAATGTATTTAGTCTTGTTGATGGGTTTGTTTTTCCACCTATGTTAAGTATTTTGCTACAATCACATTATATATGTTTAGGGTTTTTAGTTTCATTTATTCTAGTTCATGATAGAATATGATGGATGGAGTCCGAGGAAATGTTTATAGTTAATGTTCTAGGGATGCATCTAATCACATAATTGGGGCATTGTTGTTAACGCCAAATTTTCTTTTGGAGAAAAGGTCTCGACTCTGCAAGAATAAAAAATTGGTGGTTTAATTGTAATTTATCTAGATAATAATTTTTATATTGGCTTTGGTTTGTATTTACTAGTTTTCCATTCAACATCTTTGTTTGACAATGTTTCCTATATATATTCCACAAGTCATGGTATTATTTTCCTTTTCGATGGTTTGGTTAATGAATGAAATGTTTCATAAGAGTCATAGGCATCTAACGATGTCTTTTTTTTACCTTTTTATCTAAACCTTCCTGATTATGACAATATTCATGCTTACAGTTTAGTTGTACACAATTTAGATAAACCTTTGATACTAGTGAGAAATCTTCCATTTCTTTTATATTTGGTTACATTGTTTTGTTGAGAGTTTCTAACGGCAATTACTTTGTATGTACGAGAGTGATAGTTGCTCTAGATATTTAGAGGCTAGAGGGAGAGAAGCACAGTTCAGGAGCATATACATTTATCATCCTGATATTTTTTTGTCTTGTTACATTTTATCAACATCTGCTTCTTTCATGGATGGCAATACCAATAAAAAAACTACACCTCTTATCGGTTTTGGTAGCATGGGATTTTGTCTTCTTTCAGGAGATCCAAATCATCATCCAAGGAGGACTCACTTGTTTGTTGGGATAGGTGGTACAAGTGTGAGTGCCGCTAAGAACTATTATATTGAATATTGAGAGCAGGGGGGATTTTCCAGGGGTAGTTTGCATTCTTCAAGCAGCAAGTCAATATTGAAAAAATCATCTCCTATATCCCCTAAATTGGGTTCTTCTAATTCATTAATCTCAAGGAAGACATGCCGAATGCAATAAAGTACTATTACTTTAGGTCAATGGAACTCAACACAAAACTCTTCTACTGGGTTGGCTCAGTTATGACCCAGTAGTCCAAGGGTGTGTTGGTATGTAGTATAAATATAACAGTTTTGCTTCATTCTGTGTGGCTTTGGCTCAAAATAGGTGTTTTACTCATGTGCTTTTTATCAGCCCTAATCATTTTCAAGTTTTTTACTCAGTTTTGCTTATGAGAGATATTTTGTTGTATTGTAATGTATCAGATGTTAACTTCTACAACAGAACAATTTTCAAGCAATTCAGAAGGAGGCTCCATTCGAATGTCAAAATTCCTTGTCCAGGTTACTAAGTGTCAAGCAGGTCAAAACTGCAAGGTATAAATTAGTCTTCTTCACCTCTGCTTGGTACTTTGGAATATATGTGGAAAATGTTATGTCTGGGCTTAAAATTTGAAGTCTAATGGAAAAATGCATACAACATGTGAGAAATGTAGAATGCACTTGATTTTACATTCTACGGACCTGAAAAAATTCATTTTACATTAGAAGGAAAAAAATCAACTAAGGCCCTCTAAACATCATTTCCGAAAATGATGAAAAAATCAAGAGAAATCAACAAACCGCAAACCTAGATTGTACGCAGATTAGTAGCTAGTCGAAGAAGATATAGATCAATATTGATATCCAGCAGAAGCAACGGTTGATTCGGAACCAAGTGGTAAAGTTTACCATTCCTGCCTCTACTATATGGATTTTCCATTTATTATATTTACTTGTGAACATAGGAGAATTGACCAGGTAAGACCATCTTCGCACCACTAGGATCATTTTTTATTGGTGTTTATTGGCTGGCTTCTCGTTCTAGTGTAGGGTTTCGACAGACGGACGCTAGGTCATCCCAGCAGTCCTTTGATGCGTTGAAGTTTTCCCTCGCATTTGCACCTTTGATTAGTCCTCTAGTTAGTCTCATAGCAACGAAGAAATATGTTTCGTTTAGTAACTTCGCCCTTCGACCCAGTAGCCCTCCGACAAAGTCTATTGACACACTCTACCATGGCTACCTTTAATCGACCAATTGAACCCATATGTACTTCAGCAATTTCAGACAAAGCATTGTAGTTTCCAATGCAGATTCACTAAAAGAACAACCTATAATTTCTAGCCTTTCCAACTTTGGGCAGTACTTGGAAAACTCGAGAATACCTTGGTCAATTTCACCAACAAAACCTAACAACATCGACCTGACATTAGTGTTGTACTTACCAATATAAGCAAGACCTGTATCCATCAATGCTCCAGGCCTTACATAAAATGCAAACCTACTAAGTTTTTGGCATCCACGTAGCAGTGGAAAATCAACGATGTTCTCTTCTTTATCTAATAAGACCAACCATAAATCCTTGAGATTTTTGCAACATTCACCAACAGTCTCCAATGTCGAGTTGCATATATTTGAAACATAGACAACAATGTACTCAAGAAGGGGTATCCTTGAGCTACTGAAGAAATCCCTTTGTGAGAAACCCAACCCTGTTCATCCTCCAAAGTTGGCTCATCTGCTCCTCGTTCCACTCTACATATTTTCATTTTTTTGCAAGTATTAGCAACAACTTCTAACCTTTTGTCTCCAATCACATTTCTAACTTGTTTTCAAACAAAACATTCCACTATTAAACTTCAACAATTTTCTCTGAATTTGAAAATGCAAGGTAAATGCAATAGTTGAAATATTGATGTTAAAACAAGCCATAATTGTTTTTTCCAAAAAAGCATACAATAAAAAATTCTAAGAAATTAGAATAACAAATTCGAGCAACTGTTTCTAACTGGAAAATAGGAATTGGAGCTTAAGTTAATCCTTTTGCTCAAGATTTGAAGCCTATTTCTGCAGATACTATTTTTTCAATTACTCATAGGATTCAATGTCTTTTGATGACAAGTTTAAAGACATGTCTTTCCAAGATGTTTCACTAAATTAGCACTAGGTCAATGGATCAATAAACATCCTGGATTTTATGGTTATATAACAAGCATGTTCAAAACATGTATTTACTTTGATCTAATATATTCCAAAGATCAAAATCAAGGTATTACATTCATCCTATCATGTGCTATTGCCTATAAAAGGATTTAAACGTTTCTACTATTTTAAAGGAATATCTCAAGCGCTTCTCACTGGAAACACTGGAACTCATATGTGCAGTCAAAACATATTAATATGAAAAAAATATTTAGCTGATCCTTGACATTAGAAATGCACATTACAAGTATACTTGTGGAGAATTTTTTCATACGAGCAAGAATTCTGCCAATGTAATGCTATTCTATTATTTTGTCAAAGAGTTTGTTTTGTGAAATAATGTTGTTGATGGGCCCTTTTAATAATATTTTGATGAGTTATTTCATGTTAGAATTAGAATCTCATTGTGCCATTTTTCCTAGTCAGGTCAAACTTCCAACAAGGAAAAAGCCTAATTTGGCAAATAAGCTTCAAACAAAGAATAGTAGCAGTGAGCAAGATTCTTCAGATGAGGCAAGTGTTGAATATTTTATTTACTTAACAGATAAGACACAAAGTAAAGTTGAAATCAGAGATGAGCTTGCGAAGAGTTTAATTTACAAGGATGATGACAAGATCGAAATATTGAGTACAATAAAATTGTTTATCTAAAATTCTAGGCAATCTTTATTATTTTATGTGTATGTTTGAAATTTAAACACTTAACTGGATTTCAAATTTTTGAAACAAGAGTAAGCTTTTTATTGTCTTCAACATGTAGTGGTAGTGTGTGCAGGAACCTGTAATTAAAGTGTTTGCTCCAACAAAGAAAACCCCAGTGTTGGCAAAGAATGGGTCAGTTATGGAATTAAGAAATGATAAAACATGATCAATTGATAGTTCTGAAAGTGAGTATGAAGAAGAGAAGGTGATATGGTTTGTTTCTTAAAGATATAATTCATAAAAACTGCATTTATTCCTTAAATAGTCTGAATTTTTGGCGGCTTGACTTAATTATGAATGTTCAATGGGTTATCTAGATGCAAGTTAAAAAGCCATTGCAAACAACTTCGGTTACAGGGAAAATAAATGTTGCCAAAGGGAAACCAGTAGAAGAAAGATGTGAGGATGACAACAGTGAAGATGAATCATTTGATGAGGTGTTTTGTGTTGTATAATTTATAATTGTATTAGGAAAGGTTTTTATTATATATCTAGATTCTAGAATCTATACAATATGACTTTATGTTAGTGGGTTTTTGTAGCATTGCTATAATTTTCAAAATGTTCACAATAGAATATTTGTGTTGTTATTTGTATTTGTTAGGAGCATGTAGCAAATATTTCCCAGCCAAACAAAAAAGTAGCAAGCTTGGCAACTCAAAAGGTATGTGCATGTTTATTAGTTTTCTTTTCAATGAGATGAGTTATCTGTCAATAATTTTTTATTTCTATGTGTTAGTTAGGTTTTCATGGAAATGCTTTATGTTTTGCTACACATAATACATGCGGGATCATAAATCCCCTTCCAGAAAGGAGGAGAGAAGTTCTGAGGAATCTGAGAGAGAAGAATTTGAGGAATTTGAAGACAAGAAAACTGTTCAAAAGGTAAAATATATTCTGTTTGGTTTGGAATTAGGATGATAAAAAGTGAAATAGGCTCTTTTCATTTGGAATTAGGATGATGTTGGTGAGTCTTTTTGTAAATATCTTTTTCTCTATGGTTTGATTTTTTTTATATTAAATACTTCCTTCAACTATTAATATAAACAATAATGAATAGAGTGGGTCGTCGAGTAGCCCAACATAAGCAAGAAAAAAACATACTGGGATAAAACTCTGCTATCTGTTCAATCCGACCAAGTGAACTATCTATCAAAGTTGCCACATGCAACAACATACAACAAAATCATAAACCATAACTCCATAAGATCCATGTAGTCCACTTGGCATCAACCCATAAAAGCCTTTAAGTTTCCATGAAAATTCCCAAACAATGTACAACAAAATCATAAAACCAAAACTCCATAAAATCCATGCAGTCCACTTGGCATCAACCAATAAATAACTTGTGTTTCCATGAAAAATGACCAAACAACAAAGTTCATCCATATGGGGTCAGTGGGGATGAAGATGGATTCAGTGGGGATGGGGCCAGTGGGTAACTAAGTCGCTAAATTCAGCTTCATCACAAAATTTGTTTGATTATGAAGTTTTGTGATGGCTTTAATGGAGTATAAAACATCAAAAGTTTTGTGATGGCTTTTATGGAGTATAAAACATCAAACAACTTTTGTGATGAAGCTGAATTTAGCGACTTAGTTACCAAATATGGTAGTATGTGTGTTCCTGTATGGAAATATGGGGTTAGTGGGGATACCGATCTACTTTTCATGCAACATGGGAATGCTATGGTTGAGTTTCCCTATGTGTTTTTTTGTCTACATTAGACTTTTCTTGCTTGCCTTAGGTTTTTCTTGTGTTACCGGATCTTCCAACCTTGGTTGATGGATCCATGGATTCTGATATTGAATCTAGATTCAGATCCACCTGGATCTTCCTAGGATCCATTTCATAATCGCTTCATGCATAGAGGGAAATGGATTCTACACTGTAAAACAGATCCTGAGGGTTATGCAAACATTATAAGCGGGTTCTGTGCTTATGATTTTCTTAAAATATGAAATTAAAAATATTTTTTCCTGCCACTTTATATTCATCGAACTTTGGTCTCTATGTTCACTTGTAGGATGGCCTAAACTTTCACTAGCGTAAAATATTGCTTGACCGTATAGATTCATTCATAGAATTTAAGTCTGATAGCACCCTATCACAGTCATAAAATTAGTGATATTCCAGCTCATACTAATTGCCAGTCCTAGTTGTCTACTAATTGAGGCTGGAAATCACCTTGTTTGGGACAGTCATTTTGGTTATTCCCTTGGCTGCAAAATACCTTGTGTTGGGTAATTAAATTTCACCTCCTTTTGATTGGAAATAGCATCCTACGGACAGTCATTGAAACATGTATGTCATTGCCGGAAATTACATCAAGTCCTCTTTGTTAATTTGAATAGAAAACACACGTCTTATTAAAGAATGCTTGATTTCGTTATACACTATTGACATTATTTATGGGATAGTCTTTTCTAAGCTCTTTAGGATTGCTGAAGATGACATTTATGATAGCTACATTCACAATTTCATATTGCTGAAAGTTTTCTTATTTGACAACCCTTTATATGAGCTCTTCCTCAAAACCAACGTATTCATCGAACTTTGGTCTCTATGTTCACTTGTAGCATGGACTAAACTTTCATTGGAGTAAACTATTGCTTGACTAGATAGATTCATTCATGGAATTTAAGTCTGATAGCACCCTATCATAGTCATAAAATTAGTGATATTCCAGCTTATACTAATTGACAGTCCTAGTTGTGTACTAATTGAGGGCTGGCAATCACCTTGTTTGGGATAGTCATTCTGGCTATTCTCTTGGCTGCAAAATACCTTGTGTTGGGTAATTACATTTCACCTCCTTTTAATTGGAAATAGCATCCTATGGTCAGTCATTGAAACACGTATGTCATGGCTTGAAATTACATCAAGTTCTCTTTGTTAATTTGAATAGAAAACACACATGTCTTATTAAAGAATGCTTGATTTCGTTATACACTATTGACATTATTTCTGGGATAGTATTTTATGAGCTCTTTAGGATTACTGAAGATGACATTTATGATAGCTACATTCACAATTTCATACTGCTGAAAGTTTTCTTGTTTGACAACCCTTTATATGAGAAAGACATCATTATCATTGGCACAAAGCATGTCATGTTCTAAACACTGTATTCAATCATATCTTCAGGTCTAATATATATAAGGCATACATTGGGATGACTACACAATACACTTATCATTAACCTACACAATATAATAATTAGAAAACTTTTCAAGTTGTTTGATTATATTATGGTTATGCATGAACTTTGTTGTTTGGTCATTTTCATGGAAACACAAGTTATTTATCGGTTGATTCCAAGTGGACTGCATGGTTTTTATGAAGTTTTGGTTTTATGATTTTGTTGTACGTTGATAACAACACAATACTAAAAATATAATTTCCTTCCACTTTGTATTCAATGAACTTTGGTCTCTTTGTTCACTTGCAGCATGGCCTAAAATTTCGCTGGTGTAAACTATTGCTTGACCGGATAGATTCATTCATGGAATTTAAGTTTGATATCACCCTATCACATTCATAAAATTAGTGATATTCCAGCTCATACTAATTGACAGTCTTCGTTGTCTACTAATTGAGGGATAGAAATCACCTTGTTTGGGACAGTCATTCTGGCTATTCCGCTGGTTGCAAAATACCTTTTGCTAGGTAATTACATTTCACCTCCTTTTGATTGGAAATAGCATCCTATGGACAGTCATTGAAACACGTATGTCATGGCTGGAAATTACATCAAGTCCTCTTTGTTAATTTGAATAGAAACCACACATGTCTTATTAAAGAATGCTTGATTTCGTTATACATTATTGACATTATTTCTGGGATAGTCTTTTTTGATCTCTTTAGGGTTGCTGAAGATGACATTTATGATAGCTACATTCACAATTTCATACTGCTGAAAGTTTTCTTGTTTGACAACCCTTTATGTGAGAAATACATCATTATCATTGACACAAAGCATGTTATGTTCTAAATGCTAATCTCAATCATATCTTCAGGTTTGATATATATAAGGCATACATTGGGATAACTACACAATACAATTTCTGTCATATACCTTAATTTTTTTTCTAATTATTGTCACAGTGATTCAGATTGGTACAATGAATTAAAATCAAGATTCTAAATTGTTTATTTATGTATATGTTGTTGTCACTATCATTTGCAAGGGCATAGAAGAAACATATTTTTTTGATTTCTTGGAGCATACTAAAATTATTTCAAAGCTTTGTCATATTGATATGCGTTCAACCATAAATCTGATAACCATATCTAGATATTCAAGTTAATGCATTTAGCCTTAAAGACAAGAATTGTCACCTATATTTGAACACACTACTGACATACAAATTTGTATGTATTTGTGTATATATTTACATATTTATTGATTAGTCAATTCCTTTGTTCTTTGCCAAGTGCAGGTTGCTTGTCACTTGTTTCATTGGACCAAAGTAATGGCCTATGCAGATTATTATGAGTGTTCTTTGAAAAATGGTGTTCTCAACATCCAAAGATGTAATGAGCCCGGGATCATGATTTACATGCTTCCCCAAGAAGCTGGAAGTTCTAAGGTTGTTTTATTCAGTTAAAATGCTAATGAAAATAACCTAAATATGCCTTTACTATTCAGATAGGGAAAACCAAAGTTTTCCTCAGAGTGGGTCAAATGGATGAATTAGATGTTAGAATAAATGAGGTATTGGGAAATTCAGAAAAAACTATTCAGTGAAAAGTTCGTTCATATATTGCTCGGAAATAATTTCTTTCTTTGAGCAATGCTGGCTATTGATCTTCAGGCCTTATGGATAGGTATTTCATGTTCATGTATTTGTAGGTCTGCTGGTTCTAAATGTTTATGCATTTTGAGTACACATGTTGTTTTTTGGAATTGTTTTTTTTTCCATGTTAAATATTGTGAAATTACTATGTACATTTTTAAGTTATTTGGTTTCTCTTTTTAGCGAGCAGCAAAATTTATTGCTTAACATGTGTTGTTTGTAGGTAACCTTATGTGCAATATTTAAGACAACATGAGGAGGGAGGCTGCTGCAGTGTATATACAGAAGCACATGCGCAAATATAAATCTCAAAAAGCTCAGAAGCACGTGCAGTGCCGATACAGAAACACGTGCGCAGATAGAATGCTCAAAACGTGGGCCATTGAGTATGAAGAGCCTGTTGTTGAGGCTTTTCTATTGAGTATCAAGAGCCTGTTGTTGAGGGTTTCAAGCTACTAAGTATGGTTTTGAAGTTGTCACGGGATCCAAGTATGGCTTAGCAGCCAAGTACAAGTGGGATGGTTTAGCCATTGTAATATTTTGAAAAGTCATCGATGTACTAGATGATTTTCATGTAAAGTTATATGGAGATAGTTTTTGATAAAACTCATATTTATTGTAATACTTGACATTTCATATAATATAATTTGTGCAGTTTAAAACTTATATGATTGTATTTTTAATTATTTATAAGTGTTGTAATTAACTAATTAATGTGACATTGCATAATAAACATATGTATTAAATGATGATAAATAATGTATGATTCTTTTTTTAATTTAAATAAAATATCATATTAAAAATTTATATTGATTAATAATGGACACCATTAAAAAATATATATGTATAATAACCACACATAAAACGACTAAAAATGACCAAATCAGTGACCAATAAATGAGATTAATGACCAAAATTCACATATTAAATAACCAAAAATTGAGAGATACGTTACCAAACAATGAGATATAAATGACCCAAAAAAGACCAAAATTCACATATCAATGACCAAAAAGTAGTTTTGGTGTATAATTTATGGTCTTTTATTACACAAACAAATTTGGTCATATTCTAGTTTGTCATGTGGTCATTAATTTGGTCATAAATGTGGTCATATATTTGGTCATTGATTCAAATATATGACCAAATTAATGACCAACTGACAAGCTATAAATGACCAAAATAAAAATGAACAATTTTGGTCGCATAATAAAAGACCGTAAATTAGCCACCAACGATCTTCAAACCAAAAGTGGTCATTGATATGTGGATTTTGGTCATTTTTTTGTCACTAATCTCTCATTTTCCACTAGTGTAATAAACAGGAGGCTAGCCTTGGACGAGGATTAACATCTGTGAAATGCAAGAGATGGCGCATTGAAATATTTTTCTCTTGTGGTTCAACGAAGAGGCTCGAGGGTTCTGGAGCAAGTAGCTTGGCTACTCTGAGAGTTGGTTGGGAGGAACAACTTCTCCACTTTGTTTTCCCAACATTGGTGCAAGGTTCTTACTCTGTTGCTTATGATTATTTTAGTTAAAGAAGAATGTGTATTTTAATGTTGAATCGCAGCTATACTTCCAGGCAGTAGTGTTTACGCATTTTTGAAGAACAAATATCTATGTTTTTATGTAGTATATCAGATCTGTACAATGCTAGATTATCTCTTAAACGCATGTAAGGTTATGCATCCATACCCGCATCAAGGATTACTAGTAATGTTAATACTGTAGTAATTAGTAATTTGTTTTGAGCATAATTATTTAGATATGGTTGTTATTGATATGTTATGGTTTCAAATTCAATACTCGCTCTTAAATTATTTACACGTCTGTGAATTATTATTGTTAAATGAATCTCATAATGTATTATGAAATGGACCTAGTTAATGGTTATGATCATGTTAAATAAGAATAACTGATTATATAAAATTTACAGTTAGAGTATAGGAACATTCACGATCGAATATTACAGTCATTTCTCTGTGTAAACTTAGTTTGAAATTTTATAAGCTGGATGGTTTTGCTATTAGTTTGTAAGTCACATTTTACTACAGATCTATAATTTATAAAATTAAAACCTTGTCTCATAAACCTTTAAACCATCAAGACTATTCAAATTGGGATCTTTGGATATCATCAATTAAATGATTTTAACTTATTCAGTTAATCAATTAGGGATCTACAAATATCCTATCAATCATTACTTCTTTTTTTTCTTTTTCAGTTAAGCAACCGGATTTTATGGGAACTGTTGTAATACACATTATAGTTTAATTCAAGATGTCCTAACTAATTGTAGCAGTGAAGCTTTATTTCCATGCCTTGTAATAATCCCATCATAGATGACCGTTAAGAGTTAATCAAGTATAGAAATCAGATCAAAAATATTTTTACCAACTTACTCAAGGAAGTAATCACATCAAAGGATGGAAACCTTTTATTGAAACAATGAAGTGTACAAGTATAACTACACTTTAATTCATGGTCATATTCCTATCGAAAATGCAAATTATCCGTTTGACCTTGATCAACAACTTCAAATATCTTAAAGTGTAGAAATAAGTTTTGTGGATGCACATTTCCACAAGAAAGGTTATAAAGCCACCTGCAATCTGTAATCCACAATTGTGGAAGGTTAATTGCAGAGGATTAATTCTAAAAAGGGTTGAAATGCAACCCGCAACCTGCATTGCGGAAGGTTAATTGCAAATGGTTAACTCTAAAAAGTAAAAAATATAACCCACAGGTCGCAATCCACATTACGAAAATTTAATTGCAGAGGGTTAATTCTAGAAGGTTAAAAATACATTCTGCAATCCACAATGCGCATTGCGGAAGGTCAATTGCGGAGGCGTAATTTATAAAAAGTTAAAATATGTTCCACAATCCTCAATCTGCATTACAGAAGGTTAATTACAGAGAGAGAATTTATAAAAAGTTAAAATACATCCTGCAATCCGCAATCCACGTTGTGGAAGGTTAACTACAGAGGGATAGTTTATAAACAATAAAATTACGTCCCGCAATCCGCAATCCGCATTACGGAAGGTTAATTATGGGTGAATAATTTTCTAAAGGTTCAAATGTGATCTGCAATCCACAATTGCAGAAGGAATATTGTGGAAGATTAATTGCAGAATGAAAGATTCTTGCGAAAAGGAAATTACAGAAGGATAGAATCTTGTAGAAAGGAAATTGCGAAAAGAAAGGAGCTTGTGGAATAGTTGTTGCAGAAACTCAATTGCGGAAATATTGAGTTGTGGAAAGACTGATATTGTAGAGGGTTATTTTGAGGAAGGTTAATTTTATTTGTAGTTCAATGGAGATTCTCAATATGCAATATTCATTTGCGGAAGGATCCTTGTGGAATGATCATTGTGGAAGGGTCCTTACAGAATGAACAATAACTTATCAAATAAAGATTAAAATAGTTAAATGAATCAGTCCTAATTGTCAGAAATGGGTTCTGAAAATTGGAAAGGTTGAACAAGCAAGTAAATTCCAAGAATATACAATAAATTCTCAATGTTCAATAATTCATTGTTACAGTTAGGGACTTAAATATTGTCTTTAGATATATGTTATAGAAAATATTTTTTTAATGGATTTTTTAGGTGTGTTACATAATGGTATTAGAGCACAGATACAACACTAGGCCTGAATCGGATCAACACTAGAATTGTTACAGAAAACAAAAAAACTAACTTCTATTTTATTTGGTTAAATTCTCTTACAAACAATAAAGAGAAGCACAACTATATTTTGCATGAAACATAGCAGATGCAGAGATGTATGCAAAAGAGGAAATTCTCCAAGAACATCCTTTAAATAACGAAGAGGGTAACTTAAGAGATGGAGAAATGTGGGTAGACTTAAATGATAGCCAGTCTAAACTAAAATGAACGGTTAAGGAGTTAAGATCTGAACTGAGAAAATTTAAAGAATATAATGAGCGAAATCTAAAGGCTCAGGAAGAACAAAATTCTATTTTGTTAGCAAAAATTCATAACGATGAAAAAGACAAAAATAAGGAATCTGAACAACAAATGCCCAAAATTGCACCTTACAAATGTAAGGGCAGAAAGTTGGAATTTTCTAGCCATAAAGCTGGCACTTCAAGTGAAGAGTCAGTTAAACATCATAGAAAACAGCAGTAGTTAAGCGAAAGAAGTGATGATAAAAAAAAGAAAAATAAATACAGATCCTATGAGGAAATCTCTGGGGAGTTTAAGAAAATTAAAACACCCATGTTTAATGGGGAAATTGAGAAGGGATAAGAGGTAGAATCCTAGTTGCCTGAAATGAAAAAAGTATTTTCATATTTACAACTACTCTGATGAGCTAAAAGCTAAAATGACCATTTATAATCTGACTAGAAAAGCAGATATATGGTGGCAAGACATAAAGAAGGTCAAAGAGATAAAAGAGACATATGTATCTTGGAAAACATTCAAAAAACTCTTTAAAATAAAGTACTTATCAGAACAACATTATGAATAAAAGGTAAAAGAGTTTTATGAACTAAGGCTAGGAGAAATGATGATGAAATAACTCTGCAGGGAGTTTTTAATTATGCTTCATTATGTTCCTTATATATTTGATGAGAAAACTGAAATAAAACGGATCCTCAGTTGTTTTCCCATCATGTTCAATGAATGGATTGAGTATGACAATATGAAGACGCTAGAGGAAGCAATGAGGAAGGCAAACTTCTATTTTGACCAAAACAAGACTAAAAGGGAAAGTATACTAGCTTGGAAAGATAAAATGAAAAATAATTTTGATCCCAAAAAGAAGTAGAATAAGTTGCATAAAAACACAGGAAATAACTATAGAGTATATCAAGGTAATAAATATCAAGGATTTAAACCCCAAAATTCTGCAATACAAGAACCTTCAACTGTCCTTAATAAGAATCCATCACAAAAATATCTCTTAAAATGTTGGGAGTGTGGAGGGCCACACTACTTTAAATATTGCCGAGTAAGAAAAAAGAACCATAATGTTAATTCTATCCAAGAATTAGTTACAGTTGGGGACATGGCAAGGGGCATGCCCAAAATCTGCGTTGCATTGAAAAATCGGCAAGTAGACCACCAAACTTCTATGGTAGAAATTGAATGTATGATAAACAACCAACCTATCTCTATTTGAATTTATCTAGGTGAAATCTTGAGCTATATATCACCTAAAATAGTTGAATTATTCAAATTGGTACATGAACGTTTGAAAAATCGTGGCTAGTATAGTTAGCCACAGGTACAAAACAGAAAGTTACTACTCTTGTTAGAAATTATATATTGATGATGAATGGTTTCCTTATGCATGTTAATGTAAATATTTTTCCATTAGGATCCTATGATTTATTAATAGTTATGGATTGTCTAGAGGAACATAAAGTGGTGTTAAACTCTTTTGATAAAACCTTTACCTATACTGACGATAATGGAGATAATATAAAATTAAAAGGGATCTCTAGGAAGGTGACCATTAGAAAAAAATCTCTGCATTGCAAATGAAAATACCAGTAAGAAAAGGATGTAAAGTGTTCGTAGTCTATATAATGAATTATAATGAAAACAATAACAAACTTAAACTAGAAGATATACAAGTCTTGAAAGAGTTGAAGTCATCTTTCCGGAATAAGTCCTCAGACTTCCTCCGAAAAGAGACATTGACTTCATGATCGATCTGATACCCATAGAGGTACCGTACCAAATTAATATAATAGAACTTACAGAGATGAAATCATAGCTACAATAACTAATCGATAAAAAGTACATTCGACCAAGTGTCTCTCCCTGGGTAGCACCAATATTTTTTGTGAGAAAGAATGATGAAACATTAATATTATGCATATACCATCGACAATTAAATAAGATGAATATTAAGAACCAATACCCACTCCCATGGATATATGGTATATTTGATCAATTCCGTGGAGCAACTATCTTTTCAAAGATAGACTTAAGGTATGGTTATCATTAAGTATGAATAAAATATCAGGATATCTTTAAAGTAGCATTCAGTACTCATTATGGTCACTATGAGTTTTTTGTAATGTTGTTTGGGTTGAAAAATGCACCTACTGTATTCATGTTTTTAATGAACAACATCTTAAGAAACTACCTATATAAGTTTGTGGTTGTCTTCATTGACGCCATATTAATATACTCTGAAAACAAACAAGAACATGAAGAACATTTATGGATAGTTTTGCAAGTACTAAGAGAATAAAAACTTTACGCAAAATTTAGTAAATGTCATTTCTTTAAAGATAAGATTTAGTACCTCAAACATGTAGTGTCCAAGGATGGAATCTCAATCAATCCAAACGAAATAAAGGCCATCATGGAATGGTCGGTTCCTAAAAACGTATCTGACATCATATTATTTATGGGGATTACCGGATACTACCGGAAGTTTATAGAAGGCTTCTCTAAGATTTCCTACCCCATAACCTCTTTACAAAAGAAAGTTAAAAAGTTAAAATGGACTGAAAAATCCATGGAAATATTTAACAAACTAAAACACTTATTAACTACTTCCCCGACCTTAAATACTGGTTATCCATTCAAGGATTTCGTCGTTTGTACTAATGCTTGCAATGAAGGGCTAGGCGAAGTTTTATTACAAGAAAATTATGTTGTGGCATATGAATCGAAGAAATTAAAAGAACATGAGAAAAACTATGCAACACATGATTTAGAACTTGTTTCCATAATTCACACCTTAAAAATGTGGCGAGATTACCTAATTGGAAGAAAAATTATACTTATGTCAAATAAAATAAGTCTTAAATACTTACTTGACCAACAAAATTTGAATGCAAGACATGTCAGATGGTTTTCCTTTTTAAAAGAATACAATTTCAAAATCAAACATATAAAATGAAAAGAAAATAAAGTAGCAGACGCTCTCAGTCATCATGCGAATTTATTGTTTGCAAGCAAAAACTATGAACTTGATATGGAAAATCAGATTTTAAGCGCTGAAAATTATGATAGAGAATATTAGATGTTAAAGGAAAAGAATGCTAAAAATAAACAAAAGCAAGTAAAAACAGATTTCAGACTAAACCAACAAGGACTGTTGCTACATAAAAACAGGTTGCATACCAAACATACCAAAAATTAAACTTACAGTCATGGATTAACTACATAAAAGACCGTATTCAGGGCATCCTGGATACCAGAAAATGGTCACTATGATTAGAAAAGACTTATTTTGGCCAAATATGAAGAAGGATGTGGCAAAAAACTTAGTTCTTTGTCTTGAGTGTTAGCAATTTAAGGCAGAACATCAACATCCCACAGGTTTGTTGCGGCCACTACCCATTCTGGAGTGGAAGTGGCAAACCATTAGTATGTATTTTATAACAGGATTACCAAATAATTTTTGACAACATAATTTAATCATGGTCGTAGCCGACAAATTACGTAAAGCTGCTCATTTTATTCATGCTAAATATACCTATAAAGATTTTAACATTGCATATTTTTTCATGAAAGAGATATTCAGGATACATAGTGTACCAAAAGTGATAGTCTCAGATAGAGACGCAAAATTTACAGGTAACTTTTGAAAATCATTGTTTAAAGCTTTGGGAACATAGTTAAATTTCAGTACTTCCTATCATCCACAAACGGTTGGACAGACTGAAAGAGTAGATCAAGTATTAAAGGACATGCCAAGAATGTATTTCATGTACAAACCAGGTAAATGGGAAGACTACTTACACTTGGTAGAATTTGTATATAATAATAATTTCCAAGTTTATGCAGGTATGAGTCCGTTTGAGATATTATATGGGTGTAAGTGTAATAATCCAATCCCATGGATAATTCTAGTTTATAGATTAATGTTAGGACCTAATTTATTAAAAGATATGGAACCAACCCTGAAACATGTACAACAAAATTTAAAGGCTTCCAAAGAGAGGAAGAAAAAATATGTTGATTCAAAAAGAACTCCTAGAGAGTTCCGGGTGGGAGACCATGTGTATATAAAGGTAAAGCACATGAAAATTTCCTTGATACTGGGAAAGTATTCAAATTTGGCACCCAGGTATTGCGGTCTATTTGAAATTTTAGCTAAATTAGGGTCAATCGCGTACCAATTAGCCCTACCACCCAATATTAAAGTGCATAATGTGTTTCATGTTTCTATATTCAAAATATGTGTTCATGATGTTTCTCATGTGATTGATTAGAATATAATCCAGGTGGAACTCGAAGGATAGTTCCAAGTGGGGTCAGAGCGGGTTTTTGACAGGAGAGAACTTTTACTTTGGAACCGTACCATCGGACAGGTCAAGCTGCAATGGAAGTAGCTTAGTTATCTTAAGAAGCTACTTGGGAGCTAGAAAGTAATATGCAAGAGGCATATCCAGACTTATTCCAAGAGGCTGAAATAGAAGAATGAAAATAAAAAATTTTAACACTGAGGACAGTGTTATCTTAGGGGAGGTGTATGTAATACCCTCTAAATTAATAATTTCTATTAATTCTGCAGGAAAATACTTTAATTATCATTTTTATTATTTTATTATTCTTGACAGAAAAGTCAAGAATAAAACATTTTTATTTAATAAAATATGTTGAAGGTAGGGGAGGGGGGGGGGGCACGGGGGAAGTGGATATATTTGTTGAAGAGTGTTTGCTAACCCACAATAGGAAAATAAAAGTGGCAGAAACCATTGAGTGAGAACTCAATATGTAGGAGGGATCATCCCCAAAAATCATGTCATCACTCCTAGTTGAGTGCTAAAGAGTAGGAGGCTCATAAATGACCAAGTCCTAGGAAAAATACTATATATTAGTATGTCCATAAGAAGGAGTATAGCATTGGATGAGGATTAACATCTATGAAATGCAAGAGATGACGCATTGGAATATTTTTCTCTTGTGGTTCAGCGAACAGGCTCCGGGGTTTTGGAGCAAGTAGATTGGCTGCTTTGGCAATTGGTTGGGAGGAACAACTTCTCCACTTTTGTTTTCCTAGCATCGGTGTCGGGTTATTACTCTATTGCTTATAATTGATTCTAGTTAAAGAACAATGTGTATTTTAATGTTGAATCACAACTATACTTCCACGCAGTGTTTATGCATTTCTGAAGAACAAAATCCATGTTTTTCTGTAGTATATCAGATATGTACAAAGTTAGATTATTTCTTAAGTGCATCTAAGGTCGGGCATCCATACCCGCATCAAGGATTTCTAGTAATGTTAATACTGTAGTAATTAGTAATTTGTTCAGAGCATAATTATTTAGATCTGGTTGTTGTTGATCTGTTATGGTTTCAAATTCAATACTTGTTCTTAAATTATTTACATGTCTATGAATTATTACTATTAAATGAATCTCATAATGTATTATGAAATATACCTAGTTAATGGTTACGATCAAGGTAAATAGGAATAATTGGTTTATATAAAATTTACAGTCAGAGTATAGGAACATTCACGATCGAATATTACAGTCATTTCTTTGTGTAAACTTAGTATGAAATGTTATAATTTGGATGATTTTGTTATTACTTTCTAAGTTGCATTTAACTACATATCTATAATTTATAAAATTAAAACCTTGTCTCATAAACCTTTGTACCATCAAGACTGTTCAAATCAGGATCTTTGGAAATAATCAATCAAATGATTTTAACTTGTTCAATTAACCAATTATGGATCTACAAATATCCTATCAATCATTACTTTTCTTTGCAGTTAAACAACCAGATTTTATGGGAACCGTTGTAATCCATGTTATAGTTTAATTCAAGATTCCCTAACTAATTACAACAATGAAACTTTCTTCCCATGCCTGGTAATAAGCCCATCATAGACGACCTTCAAGAGTTAATCAAGTATAGAAATCAGATCAAAAAGAATTTTACCAACTTAATTCCATCAAAGGATGGAAACCTTTGATTGAAACAATGAAGTGTACAAATATAACTACGGTTTAATTCATGGTCGGATTCCTATCGAAAATGAAAATTATCCCTTTCACTTGATCAACAACTTCAAATCTCTTAAACTGCGGAAAGACATTTTGTGGAAGCACATTTATACAAGAAAGGTTATAAAGCCACCCACAATCCACAATTTGCAATTGCAAAAGGTTAATTATAAAAGGGTTAAAATGAAACCCAGAACCCACAATCTGCATTGTAGAAGGTTAATTGTGGAGGGTTAGGTCTAAAATGTTAAAAATATAACCTGCATCCCGCAATCTGCATTGTGGAAGGTTAATTGTGGAGGGTTGATTCTACAAGGTTAAAAATACATTATGTAATTCACATTCTGCATTGTAGAAGCTCAATTGCAGAGGGATAATTTATAAAAAGTTAAAATACATCTCGCAATCTGTAATTCACATTGCAGAGGGATAATTTATAAAAATATAAAATACATACCACAATTCGCAATCTGCATTGCGGAAGGTTAATTGCAGAGGGATAATTTATAAAAAGTCAAATTATGACTCACAATCCGTAATCCACATTTCGAAAGGTTAACTGCGAGAGACTAATTTTGTAACGGTTAAAATGTAATCTGTAATCCCCAATCTACAATTGTGAAAGGAAATAATCTTGCGAAAAGAATCTTGCAGAAAGAATCTTGCATAAAGGAAATTGCAGAAGGAAATAATCTTGCAGAAAGGCAATTGTGGAAAGAAAGGATCTTGCGAAATAGTTGTTGTGGAAACTCAATTGCAGAAATATTGAGTTGTGGAAAAACTAAGATTACGGAGGGCTATTTTGCGGAAGGTTAATTTTATTTGTAGTTTGATGGAGACCCACAATCCACAATCTGCATTTCCAGAAGGGTCCTTGCAAAATGAACATTAACTTAGAAAATCATGATTAAAAAAATTAAATGAATCAAATCCTAATTGTCAGAAATGGGTTCTGAGATTTGGAAAGGTTGAACGAGCAAGTAAATTCCAAGAATATACAATAAATTATCAATGTTCAATAATTCCCTATTATAGTTAGGGACTTAAATATTGTTTCTTTTGGTATATGTTAAGGAAAACAAATTATGGATTTTTTCAGGTGTGTTACAATTCGAGGGAGGGTCCATTGGTTCTCCTTTTGTCCTTTTGATTCTTCGTCCACACGTCATGGGTATAGGATCTCCTATAGATGAGAATGAAGTGAGAACAGGTTTAATTCTATCTCAATGAAAATCCTACAAAGTGACAACTTGATAAAATGGAATGGAATTGTATATGGAATGCGAGACCTTTGTGTCTCTTTTTATAACTAATGATGGGAGTCTAGATGGCATATGACTAATGATGAGGTGGCATGATGACATATCAAGGTGATTGAGATGGTGATATGGCATGCGAGAAATTTTTCTTGTTAACAATGTGGCAGTCAATGTTCTAGTTTTGTTTGAATTATTATTTTCCTATAGATGGTCAATTGTTAACTATTTGTTTTAGTCACTAAATGATAAACTTATTGCTAAATTAAGGAATTTGAAACTATATATAAGAAGTATTATGAATATGAATCCAAATTGGATGTTTAGGATAATGAATAAATGATTGAATCACTTCATTGTATTGAAAGGGTAAACGACGAGTTGTAATAGCATTGGATCTCAACACCTATTCATTCCCTATTTAGTGTTTATTCATTCTTGACCAATGTATATTACCAAACATTTGAGTGGGGTAAGTGGACCAATTAAGGATGGGTCAAGTACGATATAGGAGGCAAATCATAGTAGGGTCTATGCTAACAAACCACCTAGGATCAAGTCTTTTATGAGTTGCAGGTATTCCCAAACCGATGGATAGTGTAAAATTTTTATCATTTAAGCAATATGATCTAGGATCTTATCTAAGAGAAGAACATGCACAACAAAAATCACAACAGACAAGAGACACAAAGAATTTTCCTTGGGGAAATCATAAAGGAGAAAACCCCTCAACTTCCTTAGAGATAGAATGAGCACCAATGGCAGCAGTAAAACCAAAAAAAATAAAGATGATCTCCAATAGTTGTTCTCTCTCTCTCTCACTTGAGAGAGATTCTCCTCTCTCACTCATGCGCCCTAGTGAGTGAGTGTGTGGGTGACAAATAGAGAGGCTCACTCTCTATTTATATTATTCCGTTCACTTAATGTCCACTCCAACAAGTCGGTCTCACTTAACAATTGCTTATTAGGGCCGGAATATCTAGGAGATTCTAATAACCCTAGTGGCCCACAACTGTGGGAACTTTTCCCTCTGATAAAAAAGGAGGGTTAACCTTAATTCAATTATGGGGACTATTTCCCCAACTTACAACGGAGGGTTAACCTCAAATACTTTACAGGACTTGTTTACATTATTGAATCTCCCAATCGAAACATCGGGGCATGACATGACTGAATTACATTATAGATACTTCCTGGAATAAACATTGGGGTACAATACATAAGATATACAAGTGAATACATTCCGAAGTTACAAATACATCAACACTCCTTCTTAACTAGGAAGGTATTTTCTTGACACAATTTATCATCACAAGTCTTCTTATCTATATCATCTAGATCATCATTAAGTCATCTTCATCTTCAAGTCATCTTCATCGTCAAGTCATCTTCATCACCAAGTCATCTTCATCAAGTCTGGATCATCACTTGATCTGGAGCATCTCTGGATCATCATCAAGTCTGGATCATCACTTGATCTGGAGTATCCCTGGATCATCATCAAGTTTGTATCATCACTTGATATGGATCATCATCAAAGTTGGATCATCAATGGATCATAATCATCATCACGTCTTCCGCTATCTAAATCAAATGGTGCTATCTCTTCATTCTTCTTGTCACAGGAAGTTCTACAGAGCCAACCCTTTTTCATGCTGGTTGTAGGCCTAGCCTCTAGGTAGGTCTTCATCTTCTTTAGCACTTATATCTGACCATGAGAGGAACACATCCAAGAACCATGTCAAAATGGCCCTCCCAACACTTACATCTTTCATTCTCAAAGAATGGCTCTCATCCCTAGGCTAAGTTTCAGTACAAGACTGAAACAAATTCCTAGTAACTTACCAAGTGCCTCCATTCTCCTAGAGAATGTCCTCTTAGCACTAAGTTGAGCTTGATTCCTAGACTGAATTAATTTCCTGGTGACTTACTAGGTGCCTCCATTCTCCTAGAGAATGGATTCTCAGTACTAAGCTGAGCTTCAGTCCCATACTGAATCAAATTTATTGGTAACTGACCAGGTGCCTCCATTCTTCCAAAGAATGGATTCTTAGCACTAAGTTGAGCTTCAGTCCCAGACTGAATCAATTTCCTGGTAATTGACCAGGTGCCTCCATTCTCCCAGAGAATGGCCTTCAACACTTATATTTGACCCTAGTCAGAAAGGACCAACACTTATATCTGACCATGGGAAGCCCAACTGGCCACCATGTCAGAAAGGCTTAGCACTTATATCTGATCATGAGGGAACACATCACTCAATCACATCAGAATGTCTCTACACTTATATCTGATCATGTGAAGCTCAGCCTTCCACCATGTCAGAAAGGCCAATAGACACATCAATTCCCTTTGGATGGAACCTTGATTTGGAGAACAACAAGCTTCTCCCTAAAGTACTCAAACTTCACTTTGGCCATTTCTAGCATAGAATCACATCAGGACCAATTACGTCCAAGGATAATTTATGAGCTTCACCACAACCGATTACATCCAAGGACAACCTACAAGTCTATTTACATCTGAGAAACCTACAAGCTTCGACATGATTTATGCTCAGACAACCTGTCTTACCTACTATGCTAGAACTTCTTGTTTCAAGAGATCTCAATCTGGATGACATACTGGAGCTTCACTTCTCCTCTATGCATCATACAAAAATGAAAGTCAGATAAATAAAATCAAATAGTAGTTTTCAAAAGAAACATACTACCTCCCAAATAGTCGAGCAAGTGGCAACATATTTTTCCTCGACTGTACTCATCGCCATACAGAAATCCTTCCTACTAAACCAAGATATCACACCTGATCTCATACTAAAGTAGCACCTCGAAGTGCTCTTCCTATAAATGGCACTACCTTCCCAATACAAATCTACATAACCCTCCAGTTCAATCTTCTGATTCGTATCATACTTGAGCCCATACTCGACTGTACCCTTTAGGTACCTCAGTACATTCTTTGCAACCATCAGGTGAACATCTCTCAATGTGTTCATAGAAAAGCAAATATTTGGTCTCGTATTCGTCAAGTACATTAAGGAACAAATCATCTGACGATACATCATGGAATCAACCTTCTCCGATGAAGCAACACTCAATAGCTTCAGGTTCGATGCCATAGGTGTGGTCATGGCCTTTTATTCCATCATCCTGAACCTCTTCAGGATCTCTACTGCATACTTCCCTTGTCATAGGGAGATTCCATCCGCATTCTGCCACACCTCCATGCTTAGAAAGTAGTGCATCATATCTAAGACCTTAATCTCGAACTCAGCAGCAAATATTCATCTTGCAACTTTAATAAGTTCCTCTGTTTTGTCAGGAGCATGTCATCGACATATAACAGGAGCATCACTGGTCTTCCACATTCAACCTTGAATAAAAGGTTGGAATCCACTTTACTCTCCTTAAATCCTAGAGTCATCAGTAAGATATCCATCCAGTCATACCATGTCAAACCTCAGGATCTTCTACAGTCACTCCCTCTGAAGTAGAGCATCATTCTCCCTTTGACTTTCATACTTTATGCATTGAAACATTATGTACTGGAGTGACAAGTAGCTTTATCTGCTACTAATATTCTATGTATCCATCTAGGGTCAGTGGATACCAAGATCCTTTATCTTGAAAATGTTCTCCTCGCACCCATATGTGAGCTTGTCATCCTCTATAGGCTTTCATATTAAACCTTGTAGCAAAGGTTAAGATCTTCATCACTCTAGGTGATCTTCAAGCTCCTCATGTATGTGTTATCCCTTGGGTGTCTTTTGAGCTTGTACAAGGCCTTCTTTAATTTGCACACATTAGTTTGCCTATCATGTGTCTTAACTTCTGGTGTCTGCAAATATCTCTTCGTAGTCTATGCCTTCTTTCCGTGAGAAGCCTCATGCTACGAATCCTACCTTATATCCCACGATGTTTCCATATACTGCATGATGGAAATACGAACTTCCCTTCAGGTCTTGATACTGCATCCTAGACATCATTCTTTATTTTGGATTATTAGGGTGAATCTTGAACTTTTGTAACTTTTTATTCGGAACAAGTCTCATCCTTCTTTTCTTGTAGGCGATTGTACGCGATCTTTCCTACAAGCCAAATGAACTAGTTCTATGCTTAGAAACATTTCATAATGCATATTCATAGTGGTAAATTCTTATGCATACAGATATAATCATGCAACTATTTTAGGCAATACAACATTCATCCATATCTCACAAAAACTTTCTAGATGCCTTCCATCTCTACCAAGACAACATTGAGATTGTGCACTAATCCAATATATCACCAAAGAGGTTTCATTCTAGATAAGTAGCAATGGAGTTTTTATAGCACCATGAGCTACTTACCCATCACATGCATATTAGTAGTATACTGTCATTAATGCAAACATTCTATAATGAATAACACATCAACTGAATATAAACAAGGGCATAACAAAACAATATCATGAAATGACAATTGAATACTTATCTTTATTTGTTTCATGGGTAGACTCCTTCTTTTAGCTTCATGATCTTCTTCATTCATAACAACATCATTTCTTATCCAAATGCTCAAGATGGATAAGAGGCTCTTCAAGAATTAAGTTCTTCATATTCCTCATTGCTTGAGGTATCTTATTTGAATTGTGAAATCTTGATCTTTAGTTGCTCCCATCTTCTTTTCTCTTATTATGAGTTGAGATTCTTCTTGTGTGTGCTCTTCCCAGAGTCTGTTGAAAGTAATCACTTCCTTCTGGCACACATTCATTGAATGAATGAATCCCATGATACTAGGAGGCCATTCAAGGTGGTTATCATAACTTTTGCATTCTCCACTTCTTCTTCTACCACTTCAAGTTGTTCTTTGATTTGAGAGACCCTTGTAAAGTATGACTATATGGTCTCTTCATTCTGGATCTTCACATTCTTGAACAGTTTTCTCAAAGTCATCTTTTGATTTATGTTATTCCCTTCAAATAGCTTGGTCAAGGAATAAAACATCTCTTTTGGTGTCTTTAGGGAAGACACTTGTGGTATAAGGTGATCCGTGATTGAATCAGAAATGATTTTCTTGGCCTTGACTAATTTCTTCTTGTGTAAGGATTTTAGCCTCATCTCCCGCTGGAACTGGAACCTCTCTACTTATGTAGGTGTCCAAGTCATTTCCTTCAAGAACTAGTGAGATCCTATACTTCCATGCTTGGAAGTTTTCATCCTCACCAATCTTGTCATCAACATGGTGTGAGTAGTCATCTTGAAAGGAGAACCTCAACTGTAAATAACAAAATATTAGATCTTACCAATTTGAGGTGTCCATCCTGGTTCCAGAGCTGGCTGATCTAGGGTTTGTTAGAGAAACCCTAATTTTAAAAACTCGGAATCTTTCAGATCTGATTGGATATAAAGATAAACCTCTTCAAGGTGAGTTTCCCAATGTACTCCTTCTCTGAAAACAGTGGAGGGAAGCTCCCGAAACAGGAAGCCCTAGTTTACCAATTTCTTATGCAGTAATGCATGATAGTATTTTTGCGGTATCTCTAAACATACTACTCCTCTGTGTCTAAAATTACATACTGAGGTATCCTCGTATGTCCTTGTACAAAAAACAAAGGTTTCATCAGAATTGGTTTTATCAATTGGGACTTATGAGATTTTTCCCAAGGTGACCTTTTTCAGGACTATTCATCTTAGCAAGGTTGTACAGACTTCCACGTGTCACTGTTTGATCTTCTGGGTCTTAAACGTTTACCACAGAAATTAAAGTCTGTTCCCTTTCTGGAAAATCTTTAGAAATTTCATTTGGACCTTCGTAGCCTGAGATATATCAATTCTCCCGAGGTGTTCTGTTTGGGGAGGAATCCTGGAAGAGGCTGGAACCCTGATTTGGAGGAATCATATATCCCAGAATACAATGAATCTAAGTCTTAAAATTTTACAAATGGTACATCAAGATTTTATATTCGTCCTGTGAAATTTTCATCTCCTGATCATTCTCCAATCTCAATATATAACGAATGTACCCAAACTACCAGTTTCGGTATTTTAGGGCTTTTCAGACCCGAGGTCAAACTAGGGTTTGATTTTCTCGTAGTTTCACCCAAAAAAAAATCTTGACCCAAGTCTCTAAAATTTAATTTTGATGAGGAGAGTAATCCTCTACCGAGCTCACTCAAAAATTCCTTTTCTGTAAAAATGCCTAACTTCCCGCATCAAAAACTAAAAATGCCTGGAATCAAATTCTGCTTTGACAAAAAGATGCACCCTTCAACGAAGAGTTAGCCTAGCATCCTTATGCTAATGGATTGTGGAGAGAGACCCAAAAATTAAGAATCCCTAGCTTCTACAGCTACACAATGTCTTCTTCTCAGGTTAGCTCTGATACCATGTTAGATTTTTATCATTTAAGTAATATGATGTAGGATCTTATGTGAGAGAATAACATGCACAAAAAAATCACAAGAGACAAGAGAGATAAAGAATTTTCCTTGAGGAAACCATAAAGGAGAAAACCCCACAACTTCCTCAGAGATAGAATGAGCACCAATGGCAGTAGTAAAACTCAAAAACATAAAGATGATCTCCAACAACTGTTCTCTCTCTCTCTCACTTGAGAGAGCTTCTCCTCTCTCACTCATGCGCCCTAGTGAGTCAGTGTGTGTGTGATAAATAGAGAGGCTCACTCTCTATTTATATTATTGCATTCACTTAATGTCCACTCCAACAAGTCGGTCTCGCTTAACAATTACTTACCAGGCTCGACATCTCTAGGAGAGTCTAATGACCCTAGTGCCCCAAGACTGTGGGGACTTTGCCCTCCGATCAATAAGGAGGGTTAACCTTAATTCAATTGTGGGGACTATTTCCCCAACTTACAATGGAGGTTTAACCTCAATGAATTTACATGACTTGTTTACATTATTGAATCTCTCGATCGAAACATCAGGGCATGACATGACTCAATTACATTACAGATACTTCTTGGAATAAACACCGGGGTATAATACATAAGATATACAAGTGAATACATTCTGAAGTTACAAATACATCAACAACTAGCTATACTCATAATGGCAAGGGTTTTGTTTCATCCTGAGATACTTCTCATAAATTAAAGAAAATATATTTATCCACACATCTCAATCATAAGATAGTAATGTTACCATAAATATGTAGTTAGTGTAGACAAAAACATTTTCCCAGTCTATATATTGGTATAGATATAGAAAAAAATAGAAACAAACATGAAATCCTTTCCCTAGATATAGTAATATTACTTGATCATAATGAAGCTTTACCTTATTTCTGAAGTTTTCCCCTGTTACAATAATCAAAAACCCATTCCCATACTTAGGATAAAAATAATTAATATTTTTTATTAATTTCCTAGGTCCTACACTAGCTAGTTGGCATCCACATGCACCATTTGGTTAAAAATTTCCAAAACTGCCTCCAAGAGCACCTTCATAAGATTATGGATAACATTCTGACAACTTAATAGAATTCCTAGTTTAGGAAGTGTGCAATCTTTCCTTATCCTGAGTTTTCCTTCTTTTTAACAGCTTTATGGAAAAAGGTGAAAGCTAGTCACATGGAAACTGCCTTGTTTTTTGCACAAATCATCCTCCATGTTTTTATCTCCTGAAAGAATGAGTATATTTATTTTCCATCACTTTTCAACTCATACATCTCATTCAACCAATTCGTGACCTCGACTAGTTTGGAAATTATTTTATGCAACTACAAGGGGGGGGGGGTTCACTTTTAGTAAGGCTGCTTTTGTGAGGATTCAACTTGCTTCCTTAGGATTTCAAATATTTGATGTAATTATATATTTGGATAGACTATTAATTTATAATTTTGACTGATGTAAGCTTACTCAATGCAATTTTGTGTTATGCACCAATTTCATTCTCCAATTTGAGTGGATCTACGCATGTTTTTCAAGCAATTTTGTGAGTTCAATTGATCTAAGATTGGGATTAATTTTATCATGGTATCACCGCCTCTATAGATCAATTGAAATTATATATTATTTCTTTTGTAGCATCAACATCACTCTCCCAAGGAGCACATTTAGTCTGTTTAGGGCGCAATTACTGAAAAAATGGATTAATCTCACGATATCATCTTGACTACATTCAACTACTTTCAATGGAAGGAACATATCGAGATTATGATTGTTGGTCCCATAAATGGCCTCTTTTGACCACCCTTAATTACCTCTTCTTGTTCTATCCTACCCCATTGAGCATGCCAAATAAACGTTTTAACCCCACTCTACTCTTCAAACCACCAAGGTATGATTGGTCATTGTTTTGTTTTATTAAAACTTATGATTGTGATAATTAAGGCTTCATATCTCTCAATGCACTAACATATGATGGTTTATAAAGGTATTTTGAGATATATGGACTGCAGGAATATTGGGATGAACATGCTATGAAAAGGATGGGCATTCATCACTCAAGATGATCCCCATCCATCCTATCATTACCCAAGGAATGCGGTTCCAGTGCGATATCTCGGACAAAGCTATGCCAAGGTAGCTGTAACAGAATGTGTCAAACTTGTAGGTCAATAATGTGTTGCTGCTTGTGTATGGCCGTGATCTGAAGATATCATCACTCCTAGGGTGATTAACAGTTTTCCTATGTTTCCTTTTTTCATCTTGCCACGTTTGTAACAGCTGATGTCATTTAGGGTGCCTAAAGTTCAGAGATCTGCATGGCTACCGCATAATAGGATAGGATGTTATGATTTACATTGTATAAATAGGGAGAACTGTTTCAAGCCAGGGGTTGTTGAACATATAATCAATTCATTGTATTAGTTGTGAGGAGGATTTGTGTAATCACTCTGTATTTTAATACAAGGAGTTACTTCTGATCTAAAGGTTTTTTACGTGTGTTCAGCCAACATCTCTGCTAGAAGGCTGGGCCTGCCTTCCACAGGGATTGCTGAGTTAAATTAGGCATTTTCAATTATTTTGTTGTGTGATGTTATGTTAATTTTATTTCTTCATAGGAACCTGTAACAAGTGTGTATTTACAGTGTGTCGTGATTGCATCCCTTGGATACCTGTAGTGGCATGGTGTGACAGTCGACTAAGTAGGTGCTTATTTCTTATGCAATTCATGTGGTAACTGTAACAACTCTGTTCATCCTTAGATATTTTAGTTGTCATTTCCATGAATCTTTGCAGCTTGTCTCTTATTTTTATGATTACAGAATTTCATTCATGTACTTCAATTTCCTAGAACAACTGAACTCAATTCCTGTATTTTGAATTCCTAGATCAATATTTAATTTATGTCTTTGGATTCCTAGGATAATCAGATTAGATAGTTGAGTTAATCATTAAGTGGTGTGAATAGGATTTCCCTTTATCTGCAATTGTAATTTAGATGTGACTTTTATCTTAGATCAAGACACAGCAGAAGGTAAGCATGATTGCATTCCTTATAAGGTAACTAGATTAATTAGATTCTTGGGATGAGCATAGCCGAACAGAGGATAATATTGTTCAATTACTGTAATTTCTTGTTTAAGAATATATTGTGCATGTTATCCTTGAAATACAAGACTTCCCCGTGTTGACAATAAATATTGTACACTCTGTATGTTAGTTGTAATTCACTTGTATATTGGGTGCTCGACATTTTGGTGCCGTTGCTAGGGAAGGACAAAGATTAAACACCATCATTAGTTACATCCTGTAATTGTTTCTATTCAGTATTTTCCATTTTTAGTTGTAATGATTTGGGTTGCATGAATACAAGAAGGGTAAAGCGTGATCATCTTTTGACTCCTAAAACCCCACAAAATACTAATAGTGCAGGTGGTCGAGGTCATGGTCGAGGTCCATAATTGGGAAGAAGGACATTCATTGACGATCTTGTTGACAAAAAAGATTCATCCATCAGGGCTTGCCATTAGGAAACACCTATTAGAAGAATCCCTTTCGATCCTGGGGTGCCAGCGTCAGGGTCCACAATGGAGAACACACGAGCAACCGCGACTTCCTCAAATATCCCTGCAGGAGAGGACAAATCTGGTACAGTCGGACCTGCTGGTAGAAGCCCGATCTACCACATTTATGGGAAGGTTATAATGAAGAAGAGTGGACACATTTCCACCAGAATATTGCTGATCAGTGGAAGAAAGAAGAAAATAACGAGGAGAAGAATGAAGAAAAGAACAAAGAAAATAATGAGGAGAGGAACGAAGGAACGAAAAAAGAGAGAAACGTAGAAGAGAAAACAGAAGAAGGAATGAGTAAAAGACATGAATCTAATGAGGAAGAGGCAATGGGGGAAAACCTTCATCATGAAGATCATTCCCTGCCTAAAGGAACGGTGGCTACACTTCAATTCCCGATTCAGCAGCCAGAAGGGACAGCCCCTATGAAAAATATATCACCATCGGTGTTGCCTCGCTTCCATGGAAAAGCGATAGAGGACCCACATGAATTTGTTTTTGATTTTGATATCCTCTGTCACAGCTACAACTATGTCACCAATGCACAAAAGCTGAAGCTCTTCCCTGCCACTCTGAAGGACAATGCATTACGCTGGTTCATGAGCCTAGGAGGTGGAACTGCCACTAATTGGGACAGGATGAAATAGGTGTTCCTGGAGAAATATCAGGAATATTGCAACAACAAAGACAAAAGAGAAAATTGTTCAAAATGGTGCAGAAGGAAGACGAGAATCTGGAAGATTTTGTAGAAAGGCTCTTATACAATGTGTAAAGAGCTGGACAGACGAACATGAGGTTAGATGTACTTAAGATAATCCTGCTTCGCAGGATTAGGGATGATTTCCTAGATATGTTAAACCTATTAGAAAATGGGGATATCTCCAAGGAGTCTTTTGAAAATATTGTGGAATTATGCAAAAGGTACTCCAGGGGATCTTCTAGGAATAACAAGCGGGACAAACGGGATAAGCTAGAACGTGATGTCTTCGATAGAACTCAAAATTCATCTAGTGGAGGAGACACCCATGCAGAGATAGGAAACCTCCTTGAAAATTTCAAAACAGAAATGATGATCTCTATCTCCTCGAAAATCGACGTCCTGAGGGAAAAGCAAAAATAGGCAGTAGAGGACCTCACACTAGGTGTGTTCTTCCCTCGATGTAGAAACAACCACCCTCTGAAGGAGTGCCTGCTTGACAAGGTGGAAGTGTGTCAGCTGTGTGAGCTGAACCACGACACAAAAGAATGCCCCTCACTTCCCCAAGTGAAGGTTGTTCTGCAGGCATCAACTTCAGAGGTGGAACCGGCCTACTTCATTGCGCAAAAGAAACCTTGGTAGCCTCAAAATAAAGGTATGAACCCAAACTCATTTCCGTTTTTGAATAATATAAGCAATTGGAATAATATGAAAAATGTGAATATACAAATCCTTTCATCTTATTCTCAATGGAACCCTTATTAACCTTCAATGCAAAATTATAACTCATGGAATCCCTGGACACAACCACCACACCAACCAACCTCTTGGTCTCCTAGATGGAGGAATTTCCATCCAGGGAACTAGTTTCCTCAACAACCTCCATATAAACAGCAACCATATCCTCCTCAATATCCTTAATATCCTCAATATACTCAATACCCTCATCAACAGTCGCAGCTGTAGTTGCAGAAAAATTCTGCCCTTAATGTACCGATACGACCTCAACTGCCTGCTCAACCTAATCCTAACCCAAACAATAAAACAGTCTATCAATTTGAGATTGTCAACATGCCTGCCTACTCCCTTTCTCATGTTCCTTGCAATGATATTCATTTACAGTCAGGGAAAAATATCAAGCCTATGATCATAGAAGATGTGCCACCCTCTGTACAGGAAGAAGGGATGAATTCACAACATCTATTCGATACAACCCCCATTATTGAAGATGTTGAACATCCAACAAATGGGATGGCTGAAACACAGAATGATAAATCCAGCGATACGCAGCCTATCCAGCTGATTAGGAAACCACCGTACCCTGAGAGATTAATGCCACCAAGGACAAGGGGACAAACCCAGTTTAACCTCTTAGGAGAGTTAAAGAATATTTATGTTAAAATCCCCCTCCTTCAAGCTCTTCAAGACGTACCTATCTATGATAGAACTGTTCGAAACCTGTACACAAAGAAACCAGGGAGGAAACCCAGAGATCCTCCCACTGTCCACATCATAGGGAAATTATCTACATTAATAACAGGAAAAACCCTATTGGCTAAGTATGACAACCCTGGGAATCCCACTGTCACTGTGCAGATTGGGCATACACAGATACCCAACGTACTAGTAGATTTAGGAGCAGAGATTAATGTCATGACAATCGAAACTGTAAGAAAACTTGGGCTCACTAATCTTAGGCCGACCCCCACTATTTTAGAACTGGAAGATAGATCCACCATTAAACCTGAAGGAATTCTGGGTGATCTCGTCATCTCAGTTGACTCTTGGGAGTATCCTGCTGACTTCTTGGTTTTACAACCTAAGTCATAGCTAGGAGGACACCCATTGATCCTAGGAAGGCCTTGGTTGGCTACAGCTGATGCTTGCATCAACTGTCGATCTGGGTCTATGACCATATCAGATGGCACCAAGACTAAGAACCTCACTCTCTATCCTCCAGCTCGGCCGAGTCTAGACGCTGAAACTTCTTTTTGGATGGAGCCAGAGGAAGAGGAGGGTGTTCAACCATTTTTAATTATAGGGAAGGCCTTAACTTTTAAAGATGAAACTGAAGACGATGCCATTAATAACTTCATCAGTGAACCCACCTCAGTCAATAAAGAAGTTTATCAAATCCTGAACATTACTTTGGGTAATAAAGAACAAGAAAATCTCACAGAAGAAGCACTAGTTGGTGACACACACATAATCCTAGTATTGAAAAATTCAAAAAGTATTCCCATTGAGGTAGAGTCTGGAAAAAAAATTGAATATTAACCCTAGCCTCTCCTTAGGCGAACATAACTGCCTGATCAATCTCTTAAAAGAACACAAGGGGGCCATTAGAGGAAATTTGGGGTCTAAAATGAGCCTTATAAAAAACTGTGCCATGGATGAGCTGGATTAAGTTGAATTTTTAAACCAATAGAATTTCAATATCTTTGGTCAACCATTATGGTTGAGCTGGACACATAATGCTTATGTATCATATTTTTATTTGACAATAGCTAACTCTATATCAACCTCACCTTGGTTAAGTTCTTGAAAAGATCACCTCAAAATAAGATAAATAAACTTTAACTAATAAATATAGAATATTTTATTTGATCACTACTTCCAACTCCTCTAAAACATAACCTTCGCATTAATTAAAATTGTAGTGGAAGCATTTTGAAATACTAAAAACATTTATTAATCAATTTTTTAAAAAGAAAACTAAATAATATTTAATTCTAAATAGACTTATCTTGAAATACTAAATAAAAGATATTTAGTATTTTTAATATTATTAAATAATATTTAAAAATAAATATATTTAATTATTACATCCAAAAATAAATAAAACATTTAAATACTAACAAAATAAAAAATAAAAACTATTTTTAATGTTACTAAAATTATAATAAAATTTGATTTTACTTTCTTTCTCGCTTACCTACCTGCCTATTAAACCACAATTTTTTTTTATATTAATATAAATAATAATATGATTATACGTAGTTTATTGTTTTTTATTTTAAGTGATGTAATATTTTTTATATGAATTAATATAAAATTTATATTAAAAAATAATAGTGATTTTTATTTTATTTTTTTAATACTATTATAATTATATTTTTATTATAAATGAATATATTTGAGTTTTACATTTATTAAATATATAAAAAGTAGTGGTCTATTCATTTAAAAAATAATAATATAAAATTCAAAAGTTTCCTATCATTTATTATGTGTGCACAAGAATCTAAATATTTCATTAATATCTTTAACCAATATCTCTTAACTCTACATTAACTCAATGTAGTTGTCAACTACCATTAATGAGATGATTTAGGTTGACTTTCATTAGATTTTCATTAGATTTAATCTAACATGGCATATTTGTTGTGTGATGTGGCTTTTTATTATTATTTTCCTTAGGAAGCCCATTTTAGACCCTAAATTTCCTCTAATGATTTGTCTGGGAGTATACAGACATGAGGGGTATTCCCTCTAACCTGTGCACCCATCATATTTATATTAAAAGTGACTCTTGTCCTGTGTGTTAGCCTCAATGATGAATGAACGCCAATCTTAGGGACATAGTGAAGGAAGAAATTCAAAAACTCTTGGAAGCAAGATTTATATATCCTATTTCAGACAGCGAGTGGGTCTCCCCGCTCATAATTGTACCCAAGAAAAATGGTAAATGGAGAGTCTGTGTTGACTATAGGGAGCTGAACAAAGCCACACAAAAAGAGCACTTTCCCTTGCCTTTTATTGATCAAGTACTCGACACCCTATCAGGGAAGAAGTTCTTCTCCTTCCTGAATGGGTTTAGCGGATACAATCAGATTCAAATTGCTTCTGAAGACCAAGATAAAACTACCTTCACTTGTCCTTGGGGAACGTTTGCTTACAAAGTGCTTCCCTTTGGTTTATGTAATGCACCAACAACATTTCAAAGAGCTGTAATCGGAATATTTTCTGAATTAGTTAATGACAGTATGGAAATTTTTATGGATGATTTCACTCCTTATGGCAAGGATTTTGAAGAAGCATTGGAAAATTTGAAAAAAGTTTTAACTCGCTGTGAACAGACCCAACTCTCTTTAAGCACTGAAAAGTGCCATATGATGATGAGTGAAGGATTAGTATTGGGGCACTTCATCTCTGTTGATGGAATTCAGGTGGACCCCTCAAAAATCAAGGTAATAAAAAATATACCTACTCCTGCAACTCAAAAAGAGGTGCAAAGTTTTCTGGGACATGCTGGATACTACTGAATATTTATAGAGAATTTTTCTAAACTTGCTTCTCCTTTGTTTTCATTATTAATGAAGGATGTGTAGTTTGTTTGGAGTGAAGCATGCCAGAGAATGTTTGTTAAGCTTAAGGAGAAACTGTCCACAGCTCCTATATTAAGAGGGCCCAATTAGACCCCTACCCTTTCACATTTCTTCAGATGCTTCTGATATCGCTATTGGAGCAGTTTTAGGACAGCAAGATGGTCAAGTACCTTATGCCATTTATTATATTAGTAAAAACTTAGCCCCTGCTGAACTTAATTATACTATCACCGAGAAGGAGTTCTTAGCTATTGTCTACTCCATTAACAAATTTTGACACTACATTACTGGGTATCCTACATTTGTGCACACTGACCACTCTACCATTAAATATCCAATGAACAAACCCGCCACTAATGCCAGAGTGACTAGATGGATCTTATTATTACAGGAATTTGATATTACCATCATAGATAAACTTGGAAAAGAAAATGTTGTCGCTGATTTTTTATCTCGTTTCACTAACAGTGATGATAATTTGCCTGTTGAGGACTCTTTTCCAGATGAACATTTATTTGCAGTTTCAGCTCATTCCCCTTGGTGTGCAGATGTCGCTAATTACTTGGTTACAGGAAAGATTCTGGGACATATGTCTAAAAGAGAAAAGAGAAAAATCATCCAGCAAAGTGCCAGGTATTATTGGGTAAATGGTCATCTCTTTTACACAGGTCCTGATCTTGAAATCAAAAGATGTGTAAGGGAAGATGAAATATTTCATATACTGAAGGCCTGCCATGATGAACCTTGTTGGGGACACTTTGAAGATAGAAGGACAGGACACAAAGCATTGAGGATGGGCTACTATTGGCCAACTCTTTTCAGGGATGCAAAAAGAAATGTTCAGTCCTGTGATAGCTGCCAAAGGATGGGTCAGCCCAACAGATTAGATCAAATGCCTCTGCAACCACAATAAGTAATTGAACCATTTGATATGGGCTCTAGATTTTGTTGGCCCTATCAGCCCTCATTCCAAACAAAAAACTTACATCTTGGTCTATACCAATTATATGACCAAATGGGTAGAAGATGTAGCTCTGGAAAAGGCTAATGACCAGGCTGTAATCGACTTTCTATACAGTGAAATATTTACCTGTTTTGGGGTACCTAAGGAAGTATTTACTGATGGGGGACCGCAGTTTATGTCGCATCAATTTGAAGCTCTGCTACAAAAGTATCATGTTCAGCATAGGGTAGCTTCACCTTACCATCCCCAAGCCAATGGCTAGGTGGAAAGCACTAATAAAGTTATTGAAGCTATCCTTACCATGACAGTTAAGAGCCATCATAGAGATTGGGCTAGAAGGCTTCCGGAAGCACTATGGGTATATCGTACCACTTGGCATAACGCTACAGGTTTCTCTCCTTACGATTTAGTGTATGGAAAAAGTGCCATCTTCCCAATTGAATTTGAAATCAAGACCCTGAAGATGACCACCGAAGTAAACCTAGATGTAAATGAAGCCCATAAAAAAATATTGAACCAATTGAATGAACAGGACAGGAATTGGTTAGCTGCAGTGGAACAGACAGTGTCAATTCAACAACAGAGATCCAATTGGCATGACCGATTCATTAAAAAGAAGGTATTCTGTGAGGGAGACTGGGCACTATTATACAATTCCAGATTCAAAAGAGATTTCAAGGGAAAATTACGCACAAGATGGCTGGGCCCATACCTAGTAGACAAGGTATTTGATAACGACACAATCCTCCTGGTAACTATCGATGAAAACAACGTACCATTATTTGCTAATGGTCACAGGATGCGAATGTACCGTAAACCAATTTCAAAGGATGCATTTATCTTGCAAATTGTCGCTGATCCAGATTACCAGCTAGCACAAGGGCAGGAATTTCTCTCTGCCTCTGTCAATCTTTAATTAATCACTGTAAATCACGCATGAATCATTGTACATAAATAATTGTTGTTTTTTTTCTCGTTATGTTATCTTTTCTTTTTGCACTTGATCTTTTTTTTTCTGTTGTTTTTCCAAAATTTGCAGGGAAGCGCCCAAGGATGAGGGTCAGATCGGGCCTATCGACCAGAAGTCATTTTTCTATGCCTTCCCACACCATGATTTTTTTTCCCTTAAAGAAATTTATCGCAGCTGCAACACCTTTTCTGGCAGCTGTGACACCCATTTCTCGATCGCTGCAACACCCATTTTCTGGTAGCTGCAACCCATTTTCTTTCAGCTGCGACACCCATTTTTCAGCAGCTGTAACACCTTTTTTCTGTAGCTGCGACACTGTTTTTCGATGGCTGCAACACTATTTTCAGCAGCCGCCGCATCATGAAACTTCGCCTTCTTCCATTTCCACATGCTGTTACCCTGTTTCACTTTTGACCATAAAACCCGTTTCCCATCGCTCCAATGCAGTCACTTTCCATCCACTTAACATTTTTCTTCCCTCTTTTTCGGCAACCATGACATCTCTTTCGGTAGCTGCGACATCTTTTTCGGCGGCTATGACATCTTTTTCGGTAGCTGCAACTTCGCTATATTTAGTTGATTTTTCTAGCATTGAAGGCTGTGTCTTTGCTTCGATTTCTTTATGACCTGCAGCTGTGACTCCTGTGTTATTAGTAGATCTTTTTGCATGCCATCAACTCCTCTAGATATGGCTCTGATTCCTCATGTCAGCAATCTAACCCATAATGTGATATTTCTTATATTTCCGACCATTTTGACAAGATGGTTTTTGTTTCACCGGTGGAAATAATTATTACAGTACCTCCATAATAATGATTATAATTAATGACTGCACAGTGCACAAGTTCGGCTTCCGCAATGTTTGCAACCACACATTCTATTATTCTCCGAAGGACATCTAGCGCGCATTTTCGAAGGTATGGCTTTGATTAACCACTAGATTAACTATCAATATGATTTAAAAATGTCAGTCATACCTCCCTTTTTTTTCCCATTATTGCATCGATTAACTCTCTTCCTATGTGACGTAAAGACTAATTATGCTACCTAATAACTGCCACCTTTCCCAGTTCAAAATAAAATTTCAAATAATTCGGTGCGCTGAAACTTTCCAAATTTTCCTAACTCTCCTCTCAGTGGTCCATGCATACTCTGTGTTGTAACCTCCATTGTCAGAGTCTGTAATCTGTTGAACTGCAAACTAATTCCCAAGTCATAAACATGGGGATTCTTGCTCGTTATGAACCTTCAAACACACAAGATCTCAGGAGAAACGATGCAGTCTTCACTATCTTTCAAGCTGCCGATTGGATGGAATTTTTCGAACGTCTGAATGGATTTCACCATGAAGCAGCCTTACAGCTTGCTCTGAACCTCACAGAAACTCACTCAGAGGTTTGGGGATTGCGTATTGAAGTTTCTGAAGCCATTATGGTTGAGGTCATTGGTATTCCTTAGGTGGGAAGGGCTTGGTTTGGATGTTGAGTCCCCACTACTGCAGCAGTACAAGACTTTCTAATAGAGGGGGAGTAGGTTCAAATGACAAAAAGGGGCATTGTATTACAGTCATTACCATAGCCATGTAATCAAGTCACTATTTTCCTCAAGAAATATATCACCTGTGAAGGTAGGTACCAAACCGTCTATAATTTTGAATTCCGTTTACTATCTCATCTCCATCACAGGGTTCTGCTAAATATTCCATATTATTTGCTCAATGATTTGTATCATATGGTGGGGTTTGTTCGAGTTGCCAAACACCCACTCGCCTCACTGACCCACCATGGCCTCATTAAATTAATAATCTTAAGGACCCTTGCTCAACACAATATAACCTAGGAGCAATTTACAGCTCAAGTTCAGGAACCCGCTCCTTTTCCTAGTATCCCAATAGAAGAAGAGTAGGTCCATCCATAGTTGGGGGGAAATGAAGCACAATAGGAGGATCGGAGCCCCTCCAATATAGTTGGGGGGGGAGATGACACTGGATCAGAGGATCAACCAGGGGCACAATCAGAACAATTGAGAGAAGATGTAAATAAAAACCCTGTGGAAGAACTAAATAACAGGGTAGCTCTAACAACAGAGGGTGAAATTGGAGCAGCATTAGATGCTGCGAAAATTTAACCCGGAGATGATAGAGCCATGGAAACAGAATAAAATACTGAGCTGGTGACCATTGAATCCTCACACGAGTGGGTAGGAACCTTTATTGAGGAAGAAAATCCCAAGGAACAAGAAAATGCTGGAACTAGGAACATTCCTTCTACCTCAGCTGCGAATCCAGAAACTCCAGCACCACAAAGAAAAAGGAAGAGATCAAAGGATGAAATTAAGATATCTCCACCAATAAGAAGAAAAATAACTAGGTCGGTCTCAGCAACATAATCAACAAGGAAAATATGGGAAACCTCAGAAGCACAAATTGAGTTCCCCATTCTTGAACCCAGGCCAATTGATGCCCCACAAGGGCCAGTCGAAGAAGAACCCCAAATTGAAGGACTTCTGTTCGAAAATAGTCTATTAAAAGAGGAAGTCCAAAAACTCATAAAGGAATTGGAAAATCGGAAAGAAGCGTGTAGAAAACAGGGTGAAAATAAGCTACACACATTGGTGGAGGCTACAGATCAATTGGAGGGACCAAATCCTACCGAGCCTGGAAATGAGGAAGAAAGAGTGGTCTGTCCCACCTGTGGAGAAATATTTAAGGAAGAAGGACACAAGATTGTAATTCATGCCTTTACAACACAACAGTATGCACCTACAACAGAGGAAGTTGCAGAGAAATAAGATGATGTCACACAAGAACCAGCATCTTTAAATATTCTCGCTGAAGTTGCCACTAACTCTGGGACAGAGGAACCAAGGGATGAAGTTATTCCCTATTGTGAGGATGAAGATTGCACTAGGACCCTAGATTCCTCCCATGACACAAAAATTATATAAGTGGAACCAAAACAGCATGGCAATGATGGGGTTGAACAGGGTGCTGTCACACAAGAATCAGCATCCCTGAATGTGCTTGTCCAAGTGGCTGGTCAAATGGGAGGAGAACCAGGGATTGAGGGCACTATGGAGTTTAATAAATAATTCTGTACTACGACTCCATAATTGTCCCATGACACAGAAATCATAGAAGAAGAGCCACAATAGTAGGGAGATGAAGAAGTGAGCCAGGATGTTGTCACACAAGAGCCAACATCCTTGAAGGTTGCAGTAGGGACTCTTGAAATGCAACAAGAAAATAACCCTGATGTGGATGTCATTCTTGATATGGATTGGAGTGAAGATGAACAAGTTCAAACACAATCTTTAGGTGATACTGAAATCCTTGAGGAGCAGCTGCATACTGAAGAAGACATCCAATCTCAGTAGCAGGAGGAAAAAGAAGAACAGGGCTCTGTCACACAAGAACCAGTAGCCTCATAGCCTCATAGCCTCATAGCCTCTGCCTGAGATATCAGTTGATAATCAGGTAGAAAATGGAATTAAAATTCAGGAGGAATTTGCTCCACAAGAACCAACATCCTCACAGTCAACTGCCAAAATTGCCATGAGAGAACCCCAGAAAGAGGATGTTGGTACACAAGAACTAGCGTCTCCAAGAGTGGTGGATGTTGTTTCTAAAGAGAGTCCAAAAAAGGTTGTTGTCACACAAGAATGAGCACCCCCTAAGATAGCTTCAGATGTGCAGGGTGTTCAATGTGGCACATCAGGTGACAAGGTGTGGATAGATCCTCTCCAAAACTTCATTTACATGGATTCTGACAAGGAGGAGCATCATGAAGAAGAAACCCTGAACCTTACAGCGGAAATATCAATTTTGAGAATGGAGGTAATAAAATGGAAGAGCCAGGTGGAGGAATACCAAGAAGGGATAATTTCCCTTACTGAGCATAAAAATATTATCAGGATACTGGAGGAGAAATGGGAATAAGAACGTATGACCTAGAGACTTTGAGACGAAGAGCTATAGAGCAATTCAAGGGAGCTGAAAATGTTCCAGTTTATGCAGAAGGAAAAAGAGCAGATGTATGCTCTCTCTCAAGAACTCCTGGGCACTAGGGTACCTTCTTCTTCTTACCCTATCTTCTTGTTTGAACAATTTGTTTGGTTTAAGTTGAGAGCTATGAAAGAAGGGGGGTCATTTGAGATAATGACCTCAGAAAAATATTTGGAAACATTTTTAAGAAGTAATTTTGAAGATCAAAATTTGCTGTGTGAATTATATCTGCATGAGATGGCTTGCCCTCTGGACCGCCATTCAAATCCTGTCCCTTTTTCAGGAGATGTTCAGTTGAGGGCCTTTGCTTCTTTTGTGAGTAATCATGCTCAGTGGGAAAGGTATTTTCAAACCTTTTGTCACAATGAAGCTAACTCTAACCTATGGGTTCAAAATGAGCCTCAAAATTCGGGTATTTTTCTTGCTCGACACAGGAGTTTGCTTTCATGCCCCATCCAGACTCGGCACATAATGGAACTACAGGAGGAAGTTATTTCTACATGTACCAACCATATTTCTATACACCAACAAGCAGAGTTGGAAGGAAGTAAGCACAGATGGAAAGTTTCCTCTCCTATATTCAGGAGCAGAGACCCCTATTATTTTAGAAATTTTGAACGGGAACTTTCCAAGGTCGAGGGTTATGTTGGATGTATCAGGGAATGTGGGGCTAATTGGTTGGGTCTAAAATTTAAATTTCCCCTCATCTAGTGGCTAGAAAAACCATATAGGATGGACTTCTCACTAACCAAGGTAGAGGAGCAGTGATGCTGGAGATATTGGATTGCTCACAGAGGGTTCATAGAAAAAGAAGGGACGTCTGAGTTCCCCTACAACTTCTCTTCTCTCCATGAACATAGCTCAGTGCAAGATTCAGATTCAAAGTAATGGAGGTTGTTGCATGAGGACATGCAATAGGATAGTTGGGGGGAGATGTTGGGCCCAGAAATGGCCTCTTTTGACCACCCTTAATTACCTCTTCTTGTTTTATCCTACCCCATTGAGCATGCCAAATAAACGTTTTACCCCCAATCCACTTTTCAAACCACCAAGGTATGATTGGTCATTGTTTTATTTTATTAAAACTTATGATTGTGATAATTAAGGCTTCATATCTCTCAATGCACTAACATATGATGGTTTATAAAGGTATTTTGACATATATGAACTGTAGGAAGATTGGGCTGAACATGATACGAAAAGGATGGGCATTCATCCCTCAAGCTAATCCCCATCCATCCTATCATTACCCAAGGAATGTGGTTCCAGTGCGATATCTCGGACAAAGCTGTGCCAAGGTAGCTGTAATAGAATGTGTCAGACTTGGAGGTCAACAGTGTGTTGTTGCTTGTGTATAGCCGTGATATGAAGATATCGTCACTCCTAGGGCGATTAACAGTTCTCCTATGTTTCTTTTTTTCATCCTGCCACGTTTGTAACAGCTGTTGTCATTTAGGGTGCCTGAAGATCAGAGATCTTCATGGCTACCCCGTAATAGGATAGGATGTTATGATTTACATTGTATAAATAGGGGAGCCAGGGGTTTCTAAACATATAATCAATTCATTGTATTAGCTGTGAGGAGGATTTGTGTAATCACTCTGTCTTTTAATACAAGGAGTTACTTTTGATCTAAAGGTTTTTTACGTGTGTTCAGCCAGCATCTCTGTGTGAAGGCTAGGCCCACCTTCCACAGGGATCACTAAGTTAAATTAGGCATTTTCAATTATTTTGTTGTGTCATGTTATGTTAATTTTATTTCTTCATAGGAACCTGTAACAAGTGTGGACTTACAGTGTGTCATGATTGCATCCCTTGGGTACCTGTAATGGCATGGTGTGACAATCGACTGAGTAGGTGATTATTTCTTATGCAATTTGTGTGGTAACTATAACAGCTCTGTTCATCCTTAAATCTTTTAGTTGTCGTTTCCATCAATCTATGCAGCTTGTCTCTTATTTTTATGATTACAGAATTTCATTCCTGTACTTCAATTTCCTAGAACAGCTGAACTCAATTCCTGTATTTTGAATTCCTAGATCAATATTCAATTTATGTCTTTGGATTCCTAGGATAATCAGATTAGATAGTTGATTTAATCATTAAGTGGTGTGAACAGGATTTCCCTTTACCTGCAATTGTAATTTAGATGTGACTTTTATCTTAGATCAAGACACAGTAGAAGGTAATTGTGATTGTATTCCTTAGAAGGTAACTAGATTAATTAGATTCTTGGGATGAGCATAGCCGAACAAAGGATAGTATTGTTGAATTACAGTAATTTCGTGTTTAAGCATATACTGTGCATGTTATCCTTGAAATACAAGACTTCCCTAGGTTGACAATAAATATTGTACACATTGTATGTTAGTTTTAATTCACGAGGATATTGGGTTCCCGATAATGATGAGGAGAAAAATCCTCTTTAGAGTGACCATGGAAATGAAAGATGATCCCAATGTAGCAATAGAGAAGATAAAGTTACACAACTTGAGGGATGAGGCTTATGGTCTATTATGTCTTAGCATTTCCAGAGACCTTGTTTTTGTTAGGATTATTATTAATCCTCCCTTTTCCTCCTTAGACCATATAGTCTATTTGTTTAATTTCCTTAACTTAGGAGGTGTTATCACTTCACCAGTGCATGGGGGACATGACTAGTGGACATCTACCACTTATTGCACATTTCTGCATGCATTTTGGAGCTTCATAGATCAATCCCTATTTTATAGGAACCCACTCAGAGTGCCACCAACAATGTCCAAGAGTTACCCCATTAGGTCATTAATTATCCTTAGTTAAACACTAATCCCCATTAGTTAGATCACTTTTAGTGTCTCTAGCACTAGTTTGCATGATTCATGGGAATATGGGGGCCTTTTTCACCTACCCCCTTTATTTAATTGTTTGTAACTGATTGTAACTATTTATTAACTGATTTAGTGATGTTCAGTTGCACTAGTTAGCTATTTTTAGTTGCACTAGTTAGCTATTATGGTGATTTTATCATTCCTAGTGAGCTATTATGGTGATTTTATCATTCCTAGTTAGCTCTAGAGTCAATCTAGGTTGGTATACTCAACTACCTAAGTAGGTATTCGAATTATTCATTGATGTTCTATTATATATTCACCCATAATGTGAATAATCAATTACTGGAAGATTTCTCATATTGTTCTTCAATTATTCTTCTCTTGTTTCTCTTATGCAATCTACACTACAACAAAATACCCTTTTGTGGGAAGTTTTGGCTTGCGGAGGTTTTTCTAACCCCCCCCCAAGTTTTTTTATGTCTTTGGGGACAGTTCTTAACCCCGTCCCCCCTCCCCCCCCCAAAAAAAAGTCTTGAGAATTGGACTTTTGGGGGCATTTTTTTTAAAACACCTCCAAAAGTTTAATTGTCGGGACTTTTGGGGGGGTGGTTTAGAAATACCCCCCCTAAAGGTGTTTTTGAAGGTAGGTTTTAGAACCCCCCCTGAAAATATTTATGAGAATTAGAATTTTGGGGGCATT